>JALAJA010001292.1:0-32286 GCA_023376005.1 Doryteuthis pealeii | reverse complement strand
AAATCACATTATAACATCTACTAACCCCTACAAAGGAGCAATAGTAGGCACCCGACAACACTTAGAATAATTCAGAGATTAGGAAGGAATAATACTAAAAGTCGGTATTTTATAAAACCACCGAAAACCTAAAATGTGTGAAAGTAGTTAGTAGTAGTAAATAATAAGATAGTGTATGTTGGGTTCCCCACCTCCTACAAAACAGCTGCTCCGCCTCCTTATTCTCAAAATTCGATATTACACCAACTAGCAGTTGCTCCTATATGATACAACTGTCATCAACTAAAAAACCTCTCCCTAAAACCACAGAAGGGCTTAAGATAAACTCCTTGGTTTCACTGTCGCTCCAACGGCGAAAAACACCAGTTTTTTTTGTTTTTATTGTTGTTGTTTTTAGATCTCCGGTTGGCTGAGTTACCTCCCTTGATGCTGTCGTCAGCAAAAGTACGGGTACACCACACAGTGCAATTTTTCCAGATTTTTATTTAAGAGGTCATTGGTTTTCGTTATAAAACACTTGTTTATCTATTTATTTTCGAAGTAGGTAGAAATGTATTATCTTTTCCTTTGTTGTTTTAGTTTAAATCATGCACTGCAAGATACGAGTAAAATAATAAAGCCTAATAGTAGACTGTAGAAAGTGTAAGAATTTAAAATCGTTTTAGATTAAACGACCATCAGCAAATTACCTGTGAATTAAAAAGAATCTGAAGCAACTTATCATAATCCAATTCTATTTTCCATTTTTGTTTTATTGCACTTATACCACGATAAACAAATTTAACAAGCTTACATTAATCAAATAATCAACTAATTAGAATATTTTTTATTATTACACTTAATGATCATCCATAGATAAAATATAGTGAAAGGGAGTTAAACTATTAATGCTATTTTTATTTTATAGTATATTTAACAAAAATCTTTTTTTTTCATTTATTATCAATATTCTAACTTATTCAGTAAGTTATCAAGAACTATCTCTAAATTCGTTTATATTCTCATTCTAAATTTTCATCCATCATAACTGTTAATTAAAATAATCACACAAAATCCTGGTAAAATGTAATATTTTATGATTTTGACCCTTTTCTTTTTAAAATTTTAAGATTTTATTTGTAGTAAAAAAGGGTCTATTTTTTGGATAGTAAAGAAATTTTGAAAATACGGGAATTGTGGTTGATTAAAAATTCTAAATGAAAGATATACGAGTGATCTCCCCTTCGATTAACAAAACTTCATTTCATCGGAACGCAAATTAACATTAATGTTATAAGAACAAGATATTTGACGCGGTTAATTTAAAACTCTGTTACCTTTTTTTTCTTAATATGGTACATATTAGAATCGTCTGAAATATTTTATTACAATTGAAACAGTCTTTAAAATTCTTCAAAGTAGTAAATGTATTATTCCATATTTTATTGTCTGAATACTTGGGTAGTTTTTTGCAATATTTTGAAAATGTACTAGTTTGCAGCCCAGTATATCTAGAAGAATCTACAGTGTGAACCATGATATGGCAATTTTTCTTTAGGCATGAATAAAGTGGTAGAGAAAAAGCAAATGTCACAGGGTCTCGCGGCATCTGCATTCTCTTGGTCTACACAAATTTCTCCACAATCAAAATCAGGACACTGGAGCACAGTCATCCACTCCCTTTGGGGTAAAGGACAATTTCAACTAAAACTTCAATTCAAAAACGGGCCTATTTGAAACAGCTAAAAAGGACAGCTCCCTAGGCAATTTCATCCTTCCTTGCGATAAAAGAAAGGTAGAGGTTCCCGATAATTTAACAAATTTCTAAACTCAAGCAAGACAGAGGACAGGATCAAAAACTTATTTCTCCCTCACAGCAAATGGTTGAAGTCAAGCTACAAAAATTCATCTCAACTCACTTTACAGAATTCAACTCAAAAAAAACTTTTTCTATGAACTCAAATCAACTTTTCCGAAATTTCAACTTCATAAACTACAAAGAAAAACCCAAAAAATCAACTCTTCAAAGATTCATCACTCAAACGACCTTTTAAAAGAATTCAGACAATCAAAGACTCCTTTCAATCAAGACTTAACACAAAAAATTCATATAATGCTCAAAGAACTTTTGTTACCAGACAGTAAGCCTAAGTTAAGTTTCCCGCAAATCACATCAAATTTGCAACTTTATTTATCTACTCTCCATCTACTTTCTTATTTTTCTTTTTTTTTCTTTTTGTTATCTATTAAAATTTGTTAAATATAACTTGGTCTTCTGTCTTATCTTTTCATTCAGAATCCAAACATATCCCCTTAAAATATTTCCCAATATACTCAGTTATTTTAAATTGGAATTAGGAATTATTTCGCAATATAATTAAGATTGTAATTTACCAGTAAATGGAATTTCGAAATTTACCCCCATGTGAAAATTAATACCATATATGTTTTTTGTGTTAATTTCATATTACTTCCTCATGATATGATTTGAAGCCTGCACAGAAACATGGATTGCAGTCTTAAAACAGAAACGATGGTCTAAAAAAAAGTCCTTCTGTGATTCGAAATGTCTTTGTTATGTATTTGTGATATAGTGATGAGTATGACATTAGTAGTAATGTATGTTTAGAAGAGTAAATGAATTTCTTACTGTGGCGATTTAGCTCCAAGGTATCTGGTTTCGTCCAAACAAGTTTTTGATCAGTATGTGTTGGGTGAAATAAACAGTGTGTTACAAGGATGCACGAGATTTAACATTAGTGTAACAAGTAATGATCTAAAGGATTAGAGTTGAAATAAATTAAATAAAATGAAACAAGCAAACACAAAAACAAATAAACAGGAGGTTGAGGCGCCCCACCTTTTTTTCCCCCATTTTTTTTTTTTTTTTTCTGTTTCAAATCAACAAAAAAAATGTGGTGTGCAAAATTTCACTCAATTGTGACCCTCAATTACTTTGAATAATATATGCAAATTATTTAATTCGTGTCAAAACGGTATACTGTTTTCTACCTCAACCATTTTCTTTTTTTTCTTGGAGAAATTTGTGTGAATACATCAGAAACATCCAGCAAATGTTAAAAATGTTCTGAATCAAATTTATCAAGAGTTAAATTAAAAAAAATTCCTGAAATAACGTGAAATATTAGGTTTTCTAAATAAATCACACAATTCTATAAGAGAAATGCATTTTTATTTACAGTAATAATTTCTATAGAATTCAACAAATGTTAAACACTGAATATTGAACATTATGTTTTGAGGATTTAGTTGAGGAATATTTGAGAGCGATTTAGTGGCAGTTGGTATGTTTTATGGTTTTCAGTAATGATCTTCTAAAACAAATATTCTCACTTTTTCATCTTTCTGAGAATGTTATTTAATTTTGAATGAATTTGACAGCTTCCTTTCTGACACATCATTCACAAAAGAATGTCTTCTCAAATTTTCAAGGTCTCACTTTTGTAACCCAGGATTTCTTTCCATACAAACGGGATTCTTTGCAAGAAAAATAGTGGTAATAGAAAATTCGCAAAGAAAATTTTCATACCAGGAATTACAAAAGACAAAAACTTGATATTTGTGAAGGAAAAATCATTTTGGTACAGAATATACATTTTCATTTGATGTTTCCCTCTTCTTATCTTTTTCTGCTTTCATCATAACTGAACAATATTTGCATTAAACTTTATTGAAACATTGTAGCCTAAAGTACCAGAGATGGATGGAAATTTTTTTCAAAAGTTAGTCTTTACTGATTTCTGGATCAATATCCTGATAATTTATCAGCTGATGCATGAATAAGAAATCATGATAAGGTGCTTTAATTGTTTTTGATGCCAGAAACCAGTCTTCAACTATATACGAAAAAATCTAGAAAAATATTTATTCTTCTTAAAGAGTTCTTCTCCCAGGAGAAATTGATCTGAAACAGGTATATCTGAATACATTAAATTCCTTTTGACATCCATTAACATGACTTACAGTTCCTGGTGTATGAAACGCATATTCCCATTCTTGGAATGCTGCCAAAAAAGATCATCGTTATCTCCAGCGATTCTCAGTAATCATCTCTGTTATTCTACATAGAAAGGAGGTATTCAACAATGGTAGAGTGGACATCATCAAATTACTTTATTCACTAATAGTTAATTGTAAACCTTCTTGTTGAGTTTCATCCAGTTTCTTCAAAAATCAAACCTAAAAAATGCCATGTTTGACTAGAAGTTGCAACCATCAGTGAGTCAAAACAGTTTCCTCAAAACTTACTCAAAAATGTGATGACAAAATGTCACAATTGAACAATTATTCTAGATTTTGTACAGGCACCATTTACTCAACCTATATTGCTTGCTGTTGTATCACAGCAAAGTGCCTGAATATTGTCAGTATACCCTACTTCTTCACTACTTGGTAAATAGCTATGGCTTACTGTTCTCCTGAAGATTTTGGAATCTCAGGAACTCCCAACAATTGTCCCATGCCTTGAGAAGTTACTATTATTGCCTTTTATTTATTAACCTTGTGGTGATTGATATGATAAGAAGCAAGCCAGAAGTTAATTGCTTTGAAAGCAGAAATAAAATGATTGAAAGTAAGTAATCTGTCATAGGATCAGTGCAGGTAGAAAGCAAAATAGAAATATAAAAATGATAATTTTTGACCAATCAGAAGCCTTCATGCCTAAAAAGAAGTTTTTCAAAAGGCTGATTTGAAGCCTCGGTAAATCCTAACATAAAGAAGGTTTTTCAAAGAACAGTTTCAGAACGAACAACTTATGCCTGAACACTATCCGTCGATCAACTTCAAATTATTTTGCCTATTACTTATGGTACTACTTGTTTTACCCTCTCTTTTTAAAACTTCCATTGCTGATTAGACGTTATACTTTTTCTTTAACCATTTCTTTCTCCATTAAATGGAACTCAAGACTTTCTCTTCTAATTTACATGAACTTTTAAAAAGCATATTCTGCTGGACTTTGAACAGTACATATTGACTACTGTAATTTATTTGTTTTAATACATTGAATTATGAGTTATTGTTTTCTGTCTTAATATATGTGACCTTATTGGTTTTGTTTAATATATATATATATATATATATATATATAATATATATATATATAATATATATATATATGAGTAAGAAAAGGTGGAATGAGAAACATCACACAATGCTGTTAAAGAAGAAAACAATTTATAATATATTATATAATTATATATATATATAT
This sequence comes from Doryteuthis pealeii, assembly GCA_023376005.1. Lineage (NCBI taxonomy): Eukaryota > Metazoa > Mollusca > Cephalopoda > Myopsida > Loliginidae > Doryteuthis > Doryteuthis pealeii. The sequence goes on along the minus strand of JALAJA010001292.1, from coordinate 27,074 downwards.
ATTTGTTCTCGATTTGTTAGCCTTACATTTAAACATATAGGCCTATCTAAATTCCTTAATTTATAACTAATTAATCTCAAAATTAGGTATGACTTCAATTAAGCACATATCCTCCAAAAATTGGCTAAAGACATATAAAAAAAATAAACACATTTGTTTGTTTACTTAAACTTCATACTGTCGTGTAGCAAGTCAATAAAAGTGGAATATAAATAAGTTTCAAAACGAACGAAGAATGTGGGATTGGCAAGCTAGTGTAACGGTTAGAGACTCGCCTGTCAGCTTGACAGTCGAGGTTTCGAGTCACACACGGAGCAGTCTCCCATGTCTATAAACCTTGCTATAGACCTAATAGGTCGAAATGTACATTCAGCGATTGACATTTTCTCGATTTGTGTTAGCCTTACATTTGAATATATATGCCCGCCTAAATTCATTAATTATTAACTAAATTAATTCTCAAAATTAGGGTATGACTTCAATTAAGCACATATTCCTCCAAAAATTGACGCTTAAAGCCATATAAAAAATAACACATTTGTTTGTTTACTTAACTTCATATATATATATATTATATATATATATATATATATATATATATATATATATAATATAACACTCAATACAACCATCATAACCTTTTTAACACCTGTGAGTGCTGCGGAGCAGCATTCCATCCCAGTGCAACACTTGACAGTCATTTAGGTTAATTTTGTGCTGTATATATATATGTCTCATTTCTCTAAATGATTTTCTAAAGCATTGAAAATTTGCATATTATCTTGCCTCTGTGAATAGATTTGTGGCTATTTGACTTTTCATGAAAACAATATCAAATATTTTGATTGAACTTTTTGCTTCATACTTTTCATCTCTTTTTCTTCTTTTCATCATTATATTAATAAATTCACATCATATTATTATTTTGGTTTGACTCATCTTTGCCATTCAAACCTCATGTAGTTTTTTTCTTTTTCTCTGATGTATAAATCCAGTGTTCTTGACACTAGAATCTGGGTATTTCTTTTTATTTCCACAGTGTTCGCTGGTTGTAATATCTTATGAATGATACGTAACACCAGAAATCAAAGTTATTTATCTTTTTGTAATACTTTCTTCTATGACATTTTTCACTGGTCATCAGAAAATAAAACTTTTAAAATAATGTATATTTACATTTGCTATATAAGCTATGAAGGCGATAGACATTAACCTCTTGGTACCGTTTATTAATTTATAAGTCTCCAAAAAAATGGTCCAGTGTATGGCGCCATGTTTGTTGCTGCAATAAAAAGTGGAACAATTGAGTTATGTATTTGTATAACTTAAAACCTGCAAGTGGGTTTTCAATTAGTTCTAATTGAAGAATTTACAATTCAGATATCTACTTTAAATTTGTCTACTCTAATACAAGTAAGAGTTGATGAGTGGAGTGGTTATGATTAGATTTATTTAGTTAGTCTTTTTGAAATTCAAGTCAGTCCTTAGTTGTGTGAACAATCATAAATTTTGTATTTTGATAATAGTTGAAGAGATGGCCACTTTCAGGAATTGATATTGTGTGTTAGTAAGAAATGTTGATGTTAGTAAAAGAGACAGTGAGTAAAAAAAAATCTTGTGAAAGATCCCAGTGACATTTGCCACAATGACTTTGTAGTTGCACAGATTTCTTTCTGTGTAATTTAGAAGAAAAATAAATTTTAAAAATAAATAAGTTTTCAAGATAAAGCTCTTGAGTTGATCCTAAAATTAATAAATTGGACTTTAACATCAATTTAATTTTCATCATTTGATTTCTAGTTGTCATAGTGGAAATATGGTTATTACAGATACCATTTAAAAAATTTAGAAATTTAAAAAGAGATTGTTACTTTCCATGTGGCATTGTTTGTCCACTGAAGTATGAAGTGAATAATGTGAAGGTTTTAGCAGCTCAAAATGGAGAGCAATTTCTTGTTTACAAAAGACAAAATAAAAAAGCAACACAGCATCAGTTAATGTTTTTACAGTAATAATGGTAAAGAGGTTAAGTAGCATCAAGTGTATTTTCTGTAATAAAGAATTTGAATGAGAAAATGATCATCTTGTTCACTTTTTTTTAATAGTTTGTTTGAAGATTATTTAGGAAATTAAGAATCAAACACTCAATGGATTAACTAAAGTAGAAACACAAATCTATCCAAACAGATCCAGGATGCTAACAGTAGTTACTGTGATGTTACTGTATTGAACTCTAAGTTGAACCCTAAGAGTTATTGCCCTTTGTCTAGGCAGACAGCTTAACACATAAAAAATGGCTCTTAACCCTTCACATGTTGGCCGAGTTGTACTCCATTTAATTCAGATATACTGACATGGTGGCAGCCCTGGATTTAAACATTCACCAGAAACAAGGAGTACAACTCGGACAACGTGTGAAGGCTTTAAGGAGCCTTTTTATTATGTGTTAAGCGTCTGCCCAGAGCAAAGGGCAGTAACTCTTAAGGGTTCACTTAGGTTCAATACAGTAATATCACAAGTTACACAATGAAAAATATAATTATGTATCTACAAGCTAAGTTTACTTTGGCACAAGCTCAGAAGTAAGGGAGCTCTGTTGGCAGCCTTAGGAATTACCAACTGATCTTCTACAGAGGATAAAGACGCCCGCACCACCACCAAAAAAAAGCACCCTCTGCAGGGTGAAACTTTCAGTTCTGGAGCTCAACGGGACAGTAGAGTTACTCCTTCATATCATTGCTCCAGGTCCACTCTGACCCTAAAGTTATAGAAACCCCCAATTAATTAAGGTCACATTTATGGGTCAAAACCATATAACTGTGTACAAATTATTGTATTAGATAGGAATATTTGGAAAACCATAAAAACATATGAAAAAATATTTGTATTCATTAGATAAGAATATGATATCATATAACTGTGTGCAAACAAATTGATTATGCACATTTTTAAAAAATGCAATGGAAACATTAAAAACTATAAAATTATATTCCAATCATCTATTTACAAATTAATCAGATTTCCAATTAGATAAATTCAAACCAGTGAGAAACAAATTAATCTGTTAGACTAGATCCACTAACCATCACACACTTGAGGCACCCAAAGTAATACAACTTGGTGGAAAGTAGTAGTAATTTATTTTCTATAGCCATTTGATTAACATCTATAGTCACTGCATCACTTCTATAGTAATTCATCAACTTCTATTGACAATTCATGACTTTTTATAGTAATTCATCCCTTCTATAGTTACACATCACTTCTATAGTTCACTTCATCCTTTCTAAGTCACTCATCACTTCGTATAAGTCACTTCTCACTTCTATAGACAATTCATCACTTCTAATTAACCAATTCAACTTTTATGCTGAATAATCACCTATACTTCAGTAGACACTTTCTTTGTGTTGTATCAAATGAAGAATAAAAGATGAGTGGCCTTAATTAATTATTGTCTTGGAAATGGAAAACACAAAATTTTTTTTAAATTTCCTATAATGTGTTATGAAAATATGATTAATGTGATTAATAAAGTCTTGTAGTTATAAGTATAAAATATAATTTATACAGTGACTAAAGAGTACAGAAAATTTAAAAATTCATGACTTATTTTTCTTAAAAAAAATTAAAGCCTCATAAATATCTGGTCAAGAGAAAACTAAATAAACTATGATACACGATGGTGACAGAAATAGTGCCAACATAGTTGGAGCCACTGGAACAATTCTTAAAGTGCCTAACACAAAACCAGATAAATGAAAATTTTAGGAAGAATTATCCAGACTGCAGCACTAGGTAAAGATCACTAAATGCCAAACCAGAATACCAGACTTAGTTTAACAAGAAAAAAGAATCTGTTAGTAGATTTTGTCCATTCCAGTGGATCCCATAGAGTAAAATAAAAGAATGAAAAGAGGAACAAAATATGGGGATGCTCTGAAAAGTCATATGATGACTATCATATCTGCTTATTGATAACTTTTTTACCAACTAGGATCCAAGCACTGCAATACTGAGGAATAATTCTGTGGACCATAAGGGAGGACTTATGAAAAATAAAATCTCATTTGGTCACATTCAAGAGAGTTATCTTGGTCAGCCTATGAACTTTCAACTAACCCTAGTATTTAATCTGTAGAAGCTTGAAAAAGGTGTGACGCATTAAAAGTACAGTAATACCAATTATATTATGACGTGTTCCAAAGAAAAGAGACTGGGGAATTGGAGATTAGAGGAAGAGGACCACCACACACCCCCCCCCCCCCCCCCCCCCCCCCCCCCCCTCTGTTAAAACTTAGATAGAATACTTAAAGAATCTGGAGACTTGAGAAGACTTTTGTCACAAGACTTTATGAAAAACCCACCTGTTAAAACTGGTGTAAAAACTTCAGGGAGTAAAATTTAATATTTAATGGTAATGTATTTTATTCAATCATCTGCTGAGTCCGGTCAATATCCAAAGCATGTACGAAGGCATAAAAGGGCGCAAAATCGGCTCCTCTGAAATCAGCCTATAGGAGAAATCATAAAAGATCGATCTAAACAGCTTGATCGCCAGGCTAGAACATTACTCAGAACCCTACACCAAAACAAGCCACCATTTCTGATGCAGCCCTACGTCATGTAGAGCGACAACCAGTTAGCAGAAGAGCTAGAATCCGGACCCTACAACTGAAGAATTTCGGCTGTGTTCTATTGCAGCCAGGTGATTTGCCACAGGTTAGTCTTCAAGTGCTATGCAAAGTTCTTCAGTTGTAGGGTCCGCGATCTAGCTCTTCTGCTACTGGTTGTCGCTCTACATGGCGTAGGCTGCATCAGAAATGGTGTTGTTGTTGTGTAGGGTTCTTGAGTAATGTTCTACCTGGCGAATCAAGCTGTTTTGATCGATCTTTATGATTCTCCTGAGGCTGATTTTCAGTCAGGAGCGATTTTTGCGCCCTTTTTATGCTTCGTACATGCCTTTGATATTACCGGACTCAGCAGATGATTGAATAAATACCATTACCATTAAATAATTATTTTACTCCCTGCAGTTTTTCACACCAGTTTTAACAGGTGGTTTTTCATTAGAGTTCTTAGTGACAAAACAAGTCTTCTCAAGTCTCCAGGATTACTTTTAAGTATTCTATCTAATTTTAACATGCTGTGGTGCTCTTCCTCTTAATCTCCAATCCCCAGTCTCTTTGTCTTTTGAACACCAAATATAATGGCTATTACTGTCACTTTTATGCTCACACCCTTTTCAGCTCTTGGACAAGATCAAGTACTAGGGTTATGAAAAGTTAACCAGACTACTCTCATTGAATGTGACCAAATGAGATTTATTTTTTCAATTAGTTCTCCCTTATGGTCCACAGAATTATTCCTCAGTATTTGCAAGTTTGGATCCTATTGTTAAAAAAGTTATCAATAGCCAGATTATGATATCATCATATGAACTTTTTCAGAAGCATCCCCCATATTTTGTGTTCTTCTTTTCATTTTCTTTTATTTTACTCTATGATCCACTGGAATACAAAATCTTACTAACAGATTCTTTTTTCTTGTATACTAAGTCTGGTATCTGGTTGGGCATTAGTGATCTTTACTATGCTGCAGTCTGGATATTTCTTCCTTAAAATTTTTTCAATTTATCTGGTCTTTGTGTTAGGCACTTTAAGATTTTGTTCCCAGTGCTCCAACATGATTGCACTACTGTTCACCATCGTGTATCATGTTTATTTGTTCTCTTGACCAGATATTATCGAGCTTTAATTTTTTTAATAAGAAAAATAATCATGAATTTTAACTTTTTCTGTACTCTTTAGTCAACGTATAATTATATTTTTTTATACTTTAAAACTACAAACTTTATTAATCACATTAATCATATTTTCATAACACATTATATGAATTAAAACAAATCTTTGTGTTTTCCATTTCCAAAGACAATAATTATTTAGGCCACTCACTTTATCTTCATTTGATAACACACAACAGAAGTGTTCTACTGCAGTATAGAGTGATTATTCAGCAATAAAAGTAATGAATTGGTTATAGAAGTGATGAATGTCTATAGAAGTGATGAAGTGGACTATAGGAAAGTGATGAAGTGGATATGAAAGGATGAAAGTGACTATAGAAGTGATTGTAGTAACTAAGAAGGGATGAATTACTTAAAAATCATGAATTGTCAATAGAGTGATGAATTAGCTATAGAAGAAGATGCAGTGACTATAGATGTAATCAAATGCTATAGAAATAATACTACTTACTTTCCACCAAGTTGTATTCTTTGGGTGCCTCAAGTTGTGTGATGGTTAGTGAATCTAGTCTAACAGATTAAATTTGTTTCTCACTGGTTTGATTTATCTAATTGTGAATCTGATTAATTTGTAAATAGATGATTGGAATTAGAATTATATTTTTTAATGTTTCATTGCATTTTTAAAAAAATGTGCATAATCATTTGTTGCACACAGTTATATGATATCAAGTATTCTTATCAATGTAATACAAATAATTTTTCATATAGTTTTATGGTTTCAAATATTCCTATCTAATACTAATAATTTGTTACACAGTTATATGGTTTGACCCATAAAATGTGACCTTAATATGTTCTATAACTTTGTCAGAGTGGACCTGGGAGCATGATAATGAAGGAGTACTCTATGTTCCTTAGAGCTCCAGAACTGAAGTTTCACCCTCAGATGCTTTTTTTGTGGTGGTTGGCGTTTACCCTCTGTAAAGATACACTTGGTATATTCTAAGCCCTGCCAACAGAGCTCCCCTTACTTCTGAGCTTGTGCCAAAGTAAACTTAGCTTAGTAGATACATAAATTATATTTCATTTGTGTAACTGTGATATTACTGTATTGAACTCTAGTGAACCCTTAAGAGTTACTGCCCTTTGCTTGGCAGACAGCTTAACACATAATAAAATGGCTCCTTAACCCTTCACACGTTGTCCGAGTTGTACTCCTTGTTTCTGGTGAATGTTTAAATCCAGGGCTGCCACCATGTCAGTATATCTGAATTAAATGGAGTACAACTCGGACAACATGTGAAGGGTAAGGAGCCATTTTTATTATGTGTTAAGCTGTCTGCCTAGACAAAGGGCAGTAACTCTTAAGGGTTCACTTAGAGTTCAATACAGTAACATCACAGTAACACTACTGTTAGCATCCTGGATCTGTTTGGATTAGATTTGTGTTTCTACTTTAGTTAATCCATTGAAGTGTTTGATTCTTTAATTTCCTAATAATCACTTCAACAACTAATTAAAAAAAAGTGAAACAAGATGATCATTTTCTCATCAAATTCTTTATTACCAGAAAAATACACTTGATGCTATTAACTCTTTTACCATTATTACTGTAAAACATTAACTGATTGCTGTGTTGCTTTTTATTTTGTCTTTTGTAAACAAAGAAATTGCTCTCCATTTTGAGCTGCTAAACCTTCACATTATTCACTTCATACTTCAGTGGACAAAACAATGCCACACTGGAAGTAACAATCTCTTTTAAATTTCCTAAATTTTATTAAATGTATCTGTAATAACCATATTTCCACTATGACAACTAGAAATCAAATGATGAAAATTAAATGATGTTAAAGTCCAATTATTAATTTTAGGATCAACTCAAGAGCTTATCTTGAAAAACTTATTTATTTTTAAAATTTATTTTTCTTCTAAAAATTACACAGAAAGAAATCTGTGCAACTACATAAGTCATTGTGGCCAAATGTCACTGGGATCTTTCACAAGATTTTTTTTACTCACTGTCTCTTTTACTAACATCAACATTTCTTACTAACACACAATGATCAATTCCTGAAATGGCCATCTCTTCAACTATTTATCAATACAAAATTTATGATTGTTCACACAACTAAGGACTGACTTGAATTTCAAAAAGACTAACTAAATAAATCTAATCAATAACCACTCCACTCATCAACTCTTATACTTTGTATTAGAGTAGACAAATTTAAGTAGATATCTGAATTGTAAATTCTTCAATTAGAACTAATTGAAAACCCACTTGCAGGTTTTAAGTTATACAAACTAATCAACTCAATTGTTCCACTTTTTATTGCAGCAACAAACATGGCGCCATAACACTGGACCATTTTTTGTGGAGACTTATAAATTAATAAACGGTACCAAGAGGTTAATGTCTATCGCCTTCATAGCTTATATAGCAAATGTAAATATACATTATTTTAAAAGTTTTGATTTTCTGATGACCAGTGAAAAATGTCATAGAAGAAAGTATTACAAAAAGATAATAACTTTGATTTCTGGTGTTACGTATCCATTCATAAGAATATTCACAACAGCGAACACTGTGGAAAATAAAAAGAAATACCCAGATTCTAGTGTCAAAGAACACTGGATTTATACATCAGAGAAAAAGAAATAAAATACTACATGAGGTTGAATGGCAAAGATGAGTCAAAACCAAGATAAATAATATGATGTGAATTTATTAATATAATGATGAAAAGAAGAAAAAGAAGAATGAAAAGTATGAAGCAAAAAGTTCAATCAAATATTTGATATTGTTTCATGAAAAGTCAAATAGCCACAAATCTATTCACAGAGGCAAGGATAATATGCAAATTTTCAATGCTTTAGAAAATCATTTAGAGAAATGAGACATATTATATATACAGCACAAAATTAACCTAAATGACTGTCAAGTGTTGCACTGGGATGGAATGCTGCTCGCAGCACTCACAGGTGTTAAAAAGGTTATGATGGTTGTATTGAGTGTATATATATTTATATATATAATATATATATATATATATATATATATATATATATATGAAGTTAAGTAAACAAACAAATGTGTTTATTTTTTAATGGCTTTAAGCCGTCAATTTTTGGAGGATATGTGCTTAATTGAAGTCATACCTAATTTTGAGAATTAATTAGTTAATAATTAATGAATTTAGGCGGGCATATATATTCAAAGTAAGGCTAAACAAATCGAGAAAATGTCAATCGCTGAATGTACATTTCGACCTATTAGGTCTCATCAGCAAGGTTATAGACATGGGAGACTGCTCCGTGTGTGACTCGAAACCTCGACTGTCAAGCTGACAGGCGAAGTCTCTAACCGTTACACTAGCTTGCCAATCCCACATTCTTCGTTCGTTTTGAAACTTATTTATATTCCACTTTTTATTGACTTGCTACACGACAGTATGAAGTTAAGTAAACAAAACAAATGTGTTTATTTTTTTATATGTCTTTAAGCCAATTTTTGGAGATATGTGCTTAATTGAAGTCATACCTAATTTTGAGAATTAATTAGTTAATAATTAAGGAATTTAGATAGGCATATATGTTCAAATGTAAGGCTAAACAAATCGAGAACAATAATATATATATATATAAATTATATAATATATTATAAATTGTTTTTCTTCTTAACAGCATTGTGTGATGTTTCATTCACCTTTCTTACTATATATATATATATATATATATATATATATATATATATATATATATTATATATTGGTAATTACAACAAACACCAATAAGGTCACATATATTAAGACAGAAAAACAAATAACTCATAATTCAATGTATTAAAACAAATAAATTACAGTAGTCAATATGTACTGTTCAAAGTCCAGCAGAATATGCTTTTTAAAAAGTTCATGTAAATTAGAAGAAGAAAGTCTTGAGTTCCATTTAATGGAGAAAGAAATGGTAAAGAAAAAGTATAACGTCTAATCAGCAATGGAAGTTTTAAAAGAGAGGGTAAAACAAGTAGTACCATAGTAATAGGCAAAATAATTTGAAGTTGATCGACGGATAGTGTTCAGGCATAAGTTGTTCGTTCTGAACTGTTCTTTGAAAAAACCTTCATTTATGTAGGATTTACCGAGGCTTCAAATCAGCCTTTTTGAAAAACTTCTTTTTAGGCATGAAGGCTTCTGATTGGTCAAAAATTATCATTTTTAATATTTCTATTTTTGCTTTCTACCTGCACTGATCCTATGCACAGATTACTTACTTTCATCATTTTATTTCTGCTTTCAAAGCATTAACTTCTGGCTTGCTTCTTATCATATCAATCACCACAAGGTTAATAATAAAAGGCAATAATAGTAACTTCTCAAGGCATGGAGCAATTGTTGGGAGTTCCTGAGATTCCAAAATCTTCAGGAGAACAGTAAGCCATAGCTATTTACCAAGTAGTGAAGAAGTAGGGTATAACTGACAATATTCAGGCACTTTGCTGTGATACAACAGCAAGCAATATAGGTTGAGTAAATGGTGCCTGTACAAATCTAGAATAATTGTTCAATTGTGACATTTGTCATCACATTTTTGAGTAAGTTTTGAGGAACTGTTTTGACTCACTGATGGTTGCAACTTCTAGTCCAAACATGGCATTTTTTAGGTGATTTTGAAGAAACTGGATGAAACTCAACAAGAAGGTTTACATAACTATTAGTGATAAAGTATTTGATGATGTCCACTCTACCATTGTTGAATACCTCCTTTCTATGTAGAAATAACAGAGAGATGATTACTGAGAATCGCTGGAGATAACGATGATCTTTTTTGGCAGCATTCCAAAGAATGGGATATCGTTTCATACACCAGGAACTGTAAGTCATGTTAAGTGGATGTCAAAAGGAATTTATGTATTCAAGATATACCTGTTTCAAGATCAATTTCTCCTGGGGAGAAGAACTCTTTAAGAAGAATAAATATTTTTCTAGATTTTTTCGTATATATGTTGAAGACTGGTTTTGTCATCAAAAACAATTAAAGCACCTTATCATGATTTCTTATTCATGCATCAGCTGATAAATTATCAGGATATTGATCCAGAAATCAGTAAGACTACTTTGAAAAAAATTTCCATCCATCTCTGGTACTTAGCTACAATGTTTCAATAAAGGTTAATGCAAATATTGTTCAAGTTATGATGAAAGCAGAAAAAGATGAAGAAGAGGGAAACATCAAATGAAAATGTATATTCTGTACCAAAATGATTTTTCCTTCACAAATATCAAGTTTTTGTCTTTTGTAATTCCTGGTATGAAAATTTTCTTTGCGAGATTTTCTATTACCACTAATTTTCTTGACAAAGATCCCTTTGTATGGAAAGATAATCCTGGTTACAAAAGTGGACTTGAAAAATTTGAGAAGACATTCTTTTGTGAATGATGTTACAGAAAGAAGTGTCAAATTCATTCAAAATTACAATAACATTCTCAGAAAAGATGAAAGTGAGAAATAATTTGTTTTAGAGATCATTACTGAAAACCATAAAACATACCCAACTGCCACTAAATCCTCTCAACATAATTCCTCAACTAAATCCTCAAAACATAATGTTCAATATTCAGTGTTTACATTATGTTTTTGATTCTATAGAAATTATTACTGTAAATAAAAATGCATTTCTCTTATAGAAATTGTGTGATTTATTAAGAAAACCTAATATTTCACGTTATTTCAGGAATTTTTCAAATTAACTCTTGATAAATTTGATTCAGAACATTTTTAAACATTTGCTGGAGTTTCCTGGATGTATTCACACAAATTTCTCCAAGAAGAAAAAAAGAAAATGGTTGAGGTAGAAAACAGTATACCGTTTTTGAACAGAATTAATAATTGCATATATTATTCAAAGTAATTGAGGGTCACTAATTGAGCTGAAATTTTGCACACCACATTTTTTTGTTGATTTGAACAGAATTGGAGGTGGGCAGCTCAACCTCCTGTTATTTGTTTTTGTGTTTGCTTGTTTCATTTTATAATTTATTTCAACTCTAATCCTTTATGACATTACTTGTTACACATAATTTTTAAATTCGTGCAATCCTTGTAACACACTGTTATTTCACCCAACACATACTGATCAAAACTTGTTTTGGACGAAACCAGATACCTTGGAGCTAATCGCCACAGTAAGAAATCTCATTTACTCTTCTACATACATTACTACTATGCATACTCATACAAACTATATCACACAAATACATATACAAAGACATTTCAATCCACAGAAGGACTTTTTTTTAGACACGTTTCTGTTTTAGACTGCAATCATGTTCTGTGCGGCTTTCAAATCATACATGAAGTGAAGTAATATGAAAATTAACACAAAAAACATATAATGGTATTAATTTTCACATGGGGGTAAATTTCGAATTCCAATTTACTGGTAAATTATCAAATCTTAATATATTGGCGAAATAATTCCTAATTCCAATATAAAATACTGAGTATATTGGGAAATATTTTAAGGGGATATGTTTGGATTCTGAATGAAAAGATAAGACAGAAGACACAAGTATATTTAACAAATTTAATAGATAACAAAAAAGAAAAAAAAAGAAAAAGAAAGATAGATGGAGAGATAGATAAAATAAAGTTGCAAATTTGATGTGATTTGCGGGAACTTAACTTAGCTTACTGTCTGGTTAACAAAAGTTCTTTGAAGCATTATAATAATTTTTGTTGTTAAGTCTTGAATTGAAAAGGAGTCTTTGAGTTGTCTTGAATTCTTTTAAAAGGAATCGTTTGAGTGATGAATCTTTGAAGAGTTGATTTCTTTGGGTTTTTCTTTGTAGTTTATGAAGTTGAATTTCGGAAAAGTTGATTTGAAGTTCATAGAAAAAGTTTTTGAGTTGAATTTCTGTAAAGTTGAGTTGAGATGAATTTTGTAGACTTGACTTCAACCATTTGCTGTGAGGGAGAAATTAAGTTTTTGATCCTGATCCTCTGGTCTTGCTGAGTTTTAGAAATTTTGTTAATTTATCGGGGAAGCCTCTAACCTTTCTTTTATCGGCAAAGGAAGGATGAGAATTGCCTAAGGAGAGCTGTCTTTTTAGCTGTTTCAAATAGGCCCCGTTTTTGAATTTGAAGTTTTAGTTGAAATTGTCCTTTACCCAAAAGGGAGTGGATGAGCTGTGACTCCAGTGTCCTGGATTTTGAATTGTGGAAGAAAATTTCGTGTAGACCAAGAGATGCAGATGCGCGAACCTGTGACATTTGCTTTTTTCTCTACCACTTTATTCAATGCCAAAGAAAATTGCCATATCATGGTTCACACTGTAGATTCTTCTAGATATATGGGCTGCAAACTAGTACATTTCAAAATATTGCAAAACTACCCAAGTATTCAGACAATAAAATATGGAAATAATACATTTCTACCTACTTTGAAGAATTTTAAAGACTGTTTCAATTGTAATAAAATATTTCAGACTGATTCTAATATTACCATATTAAAAAAAAAAGGTAACAGAGTTTTAAATTAACCGCGTCAATATCTATGTTTCTTATAAGCATTAATGTTAATTTTGTGCAAGTTCGATGAAATGAAGTTTTGTTATATCGAAGGGGAGATCACTCGTATATCTTTCATTATAAGAATTTTAATCAACCACAATTCCTCGTATTTTCCAAACATTTCTTTACTATCCAAAAAAATAGAACCCATTTTTTTTTACTACAAATAAAAAATTTAAAAAATTTAAAAAAGAAAAAGGGTCAAAATATAAAAATATTATCATTTTACCAGGATTTGTGTGATTATTTTAATTAACAGTTATGATGATGAAAATTTAGAATGAGAATATAAACGAATTTAGAGATAGTTCTTGATAACTTACTGAATAAGTTATGAATATTGATAATAAATGAAAAAAAAAAGATTTTTGTTAAATAAATACTATAAAAATAAAAATAGCATTATAGTTAACTCCCTTTCACTAATATATTTATCTATGGATGATCATTAGTGATAATAATAAAAAATATTTCTATTAGTTGATTATTTGATAATGTAAGCTTGTTAAATTTGTTTATCGTTGGTATAAGTGCAATAAAACAAAAATGGAAAATAAGATAATTGATTATGAATAAGTTGCTTCAGAAATTCTTTTTATTCACAGGTAATTTGCTGATGGTCGTTTTAATCTAAAACGATTTTAAATTCTTACAACTTTCTTACAGTCTACTATTAGCTTTATTATTTTTACTCGGTATCTTGCAGTGCCATGATTTAACTAAAACAACAAAGGAAAAGAATAATACATTTCTACCTACTTCGAAAATAAATAGATAAACAAGCTGTTATAACAGAAAACCAATGACCTCTTAAATAAAAATCTGGAAAATGTGCACCTGTGTGGTGTACCGTACTTTTGCTGACGACAGGCATCAAGGGAGGTAACTCAGCCAACCGGAATCTAAAAACAACAACAATAAAAAAACAACAAAAAAACTGGTGTTTTCCCCGTTGGACGACAGTGAAACCAAGGAGTTTATCTTAAGCCCTTCCTGTGGTTTTATGGGAAGAGGTTTTAGTTGATGACAGTTGTATACATATAGAGCATACTGCTAGTTGGTGTAATACTCGAATTTGAGAATAAGGAGGCGGAGCAGCTGTTTTGTAGGAGGTGGGGAACCCAACATACACTATCTTATTATTACTACTACTACTACTATTCACCATTTTAGGTTTTCGGTGGTTTTTATAATACCGACTTTAGTATTATTCCTTCCTAAATAACTCTGATTATTCTAAGTGTTGATCGGGTGCCTACTATTGCTCCTTTGTAGGGCTTAGTAGATGTTATATGTGATTTTAAACAAAATCGTCACGAAAAAAAAAAAAATTGATCCGTCGTTTGTGGTATATTGGACTTGGTAAATTGTCGCTACTTTAAAGTGAGTCGGTCTCTCTAGAGAGACAAATACATTTCTGACATATACACTTGCTGACTTTTCTAAATTTTAGACATTTTTGCTCACTGTGTTAATTAATTTGGTATATCGTTGGAGAGAGAGAGAAAAGCAACACACGCAAACAAACACAAAAAGAAAGAAAAAAGTGTATAGAAAAGTAAAAGAAGGCAAAGTCTTTTCTTTTTATTACAGAGGGGGCAAAAAAACATCACGTTTAAAAGGTTCACTAAATTATATTTATTACTGATATTGCCTAAATTCAAAGAGAATCTACTATAAATATTATTGGGTGTATATTTTAAAGCCAATTTCGAGAACCATATCAAAGAAAATTACCTATTAACCAACCTATCTTCAAAATCTTAGCAGACACCGTTTCCTTCCTGATGTCTCTTATACACATTGGCTATAATAATACTTATTAAATTTAAAAGTGATAGTACTCCCGTATTCATTAGAATCACTTTCCTCTTCATATATTCATTCTCATCCTTTTCCCCACTTTTAAAAAAAAATCGAAAGCAAATCGTTATCATCATGCAAAGTATGATAAATGCTGTTAAAGGAACTGCTCTGGGAGTGGCTGGATATCTAACACCTGTTCTCAAGGTAAGAGTTCAAAATACCCTTGTTTTATGTTTTTATATTTTATTGTTAAATATATTAATAATGACATCGATGTAAATATCACAATTGAGTTCAGTCTTAAAAGATAACTTCATTTTTTTTCTTTTAAACACTCAAAAAATATTACAATTGATTTTTATCAATGCGTTTAATTCACATTATTAATCAATCGAACGATAGACAACAAAAATATTGCAACTATATTGTATGTTGCAATTAAAACTATATATACACATTAAACGTTTTAATTTAGTTTAATTTTTATTCATTTACTACAAAGTTGACAGTAGCGTAAAAAAGGCTTTTAAAAATGAATACAGTGGTTTTGGTTCTTAAAAAAAAAAGATTTAATTTATTTAGCTTTAAATGTTTGGGGATGTACCTCTTAAATCTGATACCTCAGACCTTTTTAATTCTTTGATGTTATTGAAAGATTTTATGATTTATTGCGCATTTATTATTCATTTACTTTACATGCGTATTTTTAAAAAATCTCGTTTGAAATCAATTTGTTTTCTTTACTGTTGTCGAGTGTATGGTAACGAAATTAACCAGTTCAGTGCTTGCTTGGAACAGATCTTAATAATTTCTTAATCCTAATGTTTAATAAGAAAAATAAATCGCCTTAGTTTCAATTTCCATCATCGCAAATCCGCGGAAATCAAATTAATTTTTAATCATCCACTACTTATTCCTAAGGAATGGCTGCTAATCTTTTATTAATAAATACAACTACTAAATCTATTATTGTGTGGTAGGGTGACTTTTACATGTGTTGAAATATTGGCAAATAAAATCCATTTTTTTTCACGTTAAAATTCTTTGTAAAAGTTTTCTTTTAGAATTTATGGCTGAAGTTTTCAAAGATTTTTAAATACCAGCAGTTTTTTTTATGTCTATGAAATCATATAGTTTCGATTATTATTAAATTAAATACACTCTTAATGTATAAAAAAACCCCGGTCTTCTTTTTTTGTGTCAAAATATTTAAATATAATAATAAAGTGATTGTTTCTAATATGTATTTGTGTCAGTGCGTGTTGTACAGACAGCGAAAAATAATTTGCTTTATTATTGAATTTCACCACTTGATACAAAATTAATATCTCTATTTGTTTTGAAAATATAAATATTTACTACTTATTAAAACCACATTACCAAAACTATCACCAATACTATCATGGTGACATAGCATCTATTTTACTTTTTAATTACTCTAAAATCAACATTAAAAAGTTTCTTTACTTTGATTTTAGCTGATAAATCCCTTAAGTTGAAGCTATAATTGTTCTTAGATCCTTAAAAAGCATTGCTGTTTATATTTCACAAAACATTTGACTGTGTTGTAAAAAACCCAAAAACAATAACAGTCCGTAACAAACAAAACATTTCTTCACACAAGTTTAAAAAAAGAATTGAATAAGAACGCATGTCATATGACCACTTTAATCAATGAATGACCCAAACAACAGCAAACATATTTCAAAGTATGTGAGTTTTCATTAGATTCGTTTGTAAAATTAAAAAAAAATCTGTCGTCAAATCCATGTGGCATGGTAAAAGAAATCTCTCACTCCTTTTCGTTTGTTTGTTATACTGAAAAAGTAACCGTTTAGTGTTTCAATTGTAACTTGCAATGAAACACCCATTAGAATTCTCCCCTCCCCCCCAAAGTCACGAGTGTCGCAGAAGGAAATGACCGTGTTAATTCAGATGAATAAGACTTATGCCATCACTTGGATAATTTGTACCTTACGTTAAGTGCATAAGCGGCCCATAAAAATAAAATTTCTGTATTTTGTTGTATTTTTCTTTTGATTTAGGATAAGCAAAATTTCTACCCCCTCCACCCCCCCAAAAAAAACAACACTAAATATCAAATTTTAGAGGCTAAACAGTCAAACTTATTGAAAAACTTTGAACTAAGAGAGTAGGACATGACGGAGGGGTGTTGAAGTAAAAGTAAACATTTTTGTTCTCACAGCTGGTAGCAGCCTACAAGTTGGTCTTTCACTAACCCCACACTCCCGCAAATAAAGATAAAAAAGATATACAGATTTAGGCTTTCTTCCTAAATTTAAAAAAGATGTATTATAAAATTTCCTGGATTATCTTATCAAAATTAGAAACCGTTTTCCGTTTTCAGACTCAATCTTTAACATACACAACTATTCATATTGTGATTCATAGGTACCACCAAAAATACGTCACCTGATCATTTTATGTCATATTGAAGGAGAAACGAAATATTTTAACTTTTTCTTTTAAAATCTTACAAAAAAGAAATAGCGAACATAAAGAGTTGCTACAAAGAAAAAACAGTTAATTCAAAGATCAAATTATCCGATTGGGGAAAAAATTACTCACCGTTATCTTGAAAAATAAGTAAAACAGTCGTCTTTTAAACACAACAGGTCAATTTCTTTATTGATATTGTTTTAGCAGAATTCTGTATTCATGTTTTTTTTTTTTTTTTTTTTTTTTTTACTAAAAAAGCTCTCGCACTGAAACTTATAAAAATCTGATATAATTGTTCAGACTCTTATCTTTATAGAAAAAAAGTAAAAATCGTTTTTGTCGGTTCATTTTTTCATATTTCATAAAATAAAATAGGGATGGGGTTAGACCTCGTAAAAAAAATATTTCCCCCAATATATTTAGGAAAAAACTATTTCAGACATATTTTCAATAAAAGGTAAGCAATTCTGGAAACTTTCGTGAAAATCGGACCATTAATTTATTTTTCAAGAATTAAAAAAAAAGGGCCTCTAATCATAACTTGTTTTTGGCTACTTTAAATTTCAATTGATTTAACGGTACGAAAATGTAAATATTGTTTTTCGTTCATAATTTTCATTATTTCCGTAAGCTGAAAAATTAAAAAAAAAAAATCATCAGGAGTTTGTTTAATGTTTCTTCTTTTGAATGGACAAAAAATTTCAAGATAATATTAACCTTTATCTAAGTTCCATTGTGTTGAATATAGGGGGAGGGGGTACATTTCACAGGGAAAAATTGGTGGTACCTAGTGATTTCGAGATTGAAAGGTATAATTGTTTACAAAAGTTTATTAGTTACTGAAAGTATATAACTGTGTGTAAACATATATAACTATCATCAAATAGAAATGATTACTTTAAACCATTATTATTATTATACACATTGTAGACTGCTATACTCATCTTGGTTGCTATACTCACGTTTTGGCCACTGCAACTCTGGTCTTCTTCAGGTAACTTTTGTTGTACACTGTAACATTCTGGAAATTCAAAACTTAATCTTTATTTGAATCACGAGGGTGTTCTCATTTCACTATCCTTGCCTTGGGTGTATCTCACATCAGCTACTTTTTGCCTTTTTTCACTGCTATTGTAGCTGGGACCAGGGATTGAACTTACAACTTATAGGTCAAAAGAAACGATTCACTGACCTTCCTGGATTCAAAACATTTGTATATTGTAAGCAAACCTTTACTAGACAATACCATAACTTCAATTCCCACCATCCAAAAAAGAAAGGAATTGTCTACTGAGCAAAAGTTATAAATTGCAGACCCAGACACGAAAAAAGGAAATGGTTGGCATAAGAAATCCCCTTCATTCAAAGTGACAACAAAATCCTGCAAACATAACATTGGTTCATATGAACAAACAGAGAAGGGTTGAGGAAAATACTACTATGATGTGTTTATCCTATCTAAGAGGCATGTCTGAAAAGATACAAAGGATCTGTGGCCCATATAATATTAGGGCAATATTCACATACAATTCAACACTTTGAAAACATTTTTTCCATGTCAAGCCTCTCAGAGAATAGGACCAAGGCCAGTGTGTATTCGATCCCATGCAGTTGTAAAAGCTGTAGTCAAAATAGACGACAAAATTAGACGTAGCTGATCACATACCAAAAGAAAAGGGAGGTCATCATTCCTTGTGGAATGAAGTTAGAAACCAATTATTGGAAATAACAAAACTTACAAAATCAACACATATGCTAGACCATAATGATCTGATTAGGCCCAGAGGATCATTACAATTTGGGAATCAGTAATAATGAAGCAGAGAGCAGATAACCTCAGAAATAGAAATGACAATTAAGATCAAAAACACATCAGGTGGACAATTGAGATATTAACACATCACTCAATAAGTTCCTGGGCCTGACATATAGATGGCGCCAGTTATAAAAAATCCATATGATTTTTTAAAAGTACTAACCTTCAAATGGCATGATTATTAGTTTACAGTTATTTAAGTGAAGCTACTGTTGCAAATTTTCAAAACAATGGAAAAATCTGAATTTCGTGTGTTGATAAAGCATTGCTTTCTGATGGGAAAAATACTGTTCAAGCAAAACAATGGCTTGATAAGTGTTATTCAAATTCTGCTCTGTCAGAAATGACAGTTCAGAGCTGGTATGCTAACTTTAAATGCGAGCGTACAGACACAAATAATGTTGAATGTTCAGGTCGCCCAAATTTGGCAGTAGTCCTGGAAAAAAAACAAAAAAAACTCTACAAACTTGTTTTGGCCAATCATAAATTGAAGTTGCGTGAGATAGCAGAGGAGTTGAAGATATCAAAAGGCAGTGTATTCACCATTTTGCATGAGAAAGCCGCGTTTGCTCACCATTGATCAAAACAATAACGCATCAAGGATTCAAAGCGTTATTTGCAACTGTTTCAATGCAACAAAAAGGAGTTTTTGCATAAATATGTGACAATGGATGAAACATGGATCCACTACTTCACTCTAGAGTCAAATTGGTAGTCAGCTGAGTGGACAGCAGCAAGTTAAATCCAACCAAAGACACAAACATCAGCAGGCAACGTTTTGGCCTCTATATTTTGGGATATGCAAGGTATTTTGTTCATCGATTACCTTGAGAAAAGAAGAACCATCAATAGTGAGTATTATATAGCATTATTTGTGTGTTTGAAGGAAGAAATCACCAAAAAATGTCCACAAATGAAGAAGAAAAAAGTGCTCTTTCACCAATACAATGCACTGTCACAAGTTGATCACAACAATAGTAAAACTACATGAATTACACTTTGAATTGCTTCCGCACTCACCCTATTCTCCAGATCTGGCCCCTAGTGACTACTGGCTGTTTGCAGACATCAGAAGAATACTCCAGGGAAAGAGATTTTGCTCCAATGAAGAAGTGATATCAGAACTGAGGTGTATTTTGAGGCCAAAGACAAATCATTCTACAAAAAGGCATCGACATGTTAGAGAAGCATTGAAATCAGTGTATCACCCTAGAAGGAGACTGATGAATTAAGTCAAATTTTGCCTAAAAGTTGTTGTATTAGTTAGGCCCGGGACTTATTGAGTGATGTATTAGGTTTATAAGTCTCAAATATCCAATTTGAATTAGACATGTGACTGAGAGGGTTAAGTCAAATATCCTAATAGTAGACAATCCTGGTTCAATTGCTAGTCCCAGTTTCAATAGTGTAAAAAAAGGCAAAAAGTGGCTAATGCAAGATACCTGCCAAGGCATAGCAAAATGACCAGTCTACCTTCATGATTCAAATAAAGGGTTATGTTTAGAATTCCTGGAAGGTATGGACAAAGTATGAAAAAGGTACCAGAAGAAGGCTCTATTACCAATATTGAGCACTCTTTTTTATGAATATAGCAAACATTATTAATCATATTATATATATATATATATATATATATGAAAATGGGATGACTTACCGGTGAAATTGTTCTCATTGGTTAGTTGATACAAGTTTTACCATATAAGTCAGCGATATAACAAATATAAACTCCTGCAGTTAGCTGTAATTAATCAATATCAGTGGATTTAACCCTAAAGATCCTTATGGTGAAACTCGAGTAGGTTAGTTCTGTACATACCACAGTAATATATATATATATATATATATATATATATATATATATATATATATATATATATATATATATATGTGTGTGTGTGTGTGTAAAAGGAATGACTTACCGGTAAAAATATTGGGTTGATCTCAATATTTGGTTGGTATAAGTGTTACTTGGATAAGTCGGTGTTTATAACAAATATGAAGTTGAAGTGAGTCAGTGTACTGTTGGTTTGAACAACAGCAACTAGCTAAGCACAACTGAACCAGTGCCAAGACAGTTGTACTTATTGAAATCAAGAATAGTCCATCCTTGCATTTGGATGATTCCATTCCCAGAGTCCTGATTGGCTGCTTGGTTCTAATGATGTTATGAGGCTTCATAAATAACCTGGCATTGATAAAGCACTATTATATAATGGCGAATATACTGGAAAATTTAACAAAGAGCAAAAGAACAAACAACTAAGAAAACAAAAACTAAATAGAAGGATTGTGGTATAACCAACCATTCAACCTATAGGTGATAACAAAAATAGGTAAGATATTCTTAGATTTAATCAAACATTTTCCAGTGAACTATACTCTACACAAAATTTTTTAATAAGAACAACTTAAAGATCAGTTTCTACTGTTATGCATAATATAAAAAGGATAATTAAAAAAACATAACAAAATAATTAACAACTACATAAATGATAGAAATAAGGAAAAAGGATAGACAGAAAAATTGCAACTGCCAAAACCCTGATATGTGTTCTGTAAAAAGAAAGTTTGACCAAAGGTGTAATTTACCTTGTAGTGGTAATATCTACACAGAAACCAAACTTTACTAAACTTTAAGTGGGTTGTACAAAATCAGAATTTAAAAATAGGTTTGCAAATCATAAACACTTGTGTTCAAATATTAAGTTAAAAATGTAACAACCTTAGTTAGCTATGTTTGGAATTCAAAGAATCAAAATATAATACCAATTATTAAATGGGAAATTTTAAAAAAAATTGAATATTTGCCAAAGCTTAAGTGACCCTTGCTTCTTGTGTTTACAAGAAAGTTAGCGATAATTAGATCCCAGGTAAGAAAAATCTCCTTAACAACACAAATTGAATTTCTAGGAGATGTTGTTACAAGAGCCATAATTCACTAATGTATTAAGATTAACCTGCTCTCGTAACATATAATAAAACCGACTACAACGAAATAGATTTACCAAAAGACTTTTAACTCCAGTAGTATACACAAATAAGATATAAACAAAGTGAATAAAGAAAAGAAGAGGAGGGAATTGGAGATAAATGACAGAATTACAAAGTTTGCCTGAATAAAGGAAGGAAACATGAAAATTCACAGACAACACATTTTTGACTTCAAAGAAAGAATGACTGGACTTAGAAACTAAAGTTTATACAAAATAATTAAAAGACAGAAAGTGTAATAAAATTAATTCCAAACCAGATTAATTCCTATGCTGACAAGTATATATTAAAATGTAACAACCTAAAATGTTTTAGTTCTCCTGAAGGAAGTGTACCTTGAACACCGAAACCATGCTTGAGAGAAAACTTTTATCTACAACTAAAATATATATATATGTTTGCTATATTTATAAATAAAAAGTGTTCACTATTGGTGATAGAGCATATATTTAAGTTAGGATAGCATAGACACAGTCAACAGGGATTGGTGACTGAGTTTTTCTTGTCAGAAACTAAGTCATCATGCGCCATTGACTGTGTGTGAAATTTGTGATGTTTTAGAATCAGTGAGAGTCTGTTCATTAAATGTTAACTATAAAACATCTCTATTATCAGGTATATTGAAACTAACCAATAGTTAGAATTATAAAAGTCTACTTTTATTTGGTTATACTGATGTAAACACATGTTAAAAGTTCCTTATAAATGTTATGTTTTTTCTAAGATTTTAAAATAAAAATAGATATAGCATAGAATGGTAATTTTAAAATGTTGGACTGATTGCAATATAAAAGTGACATTCATCATTTTAAAAATTAATAAGCTTATATGATTAGACTTTATTTGAGTAACAGTTAATTTTTCTTCCATTTGAGTCTAAATGTCTAAACCCATAGAAGTTTGGTGCCTAATAGTTAGTGACATAGAGAATGGAATCATCAAACAGTTCAAATTCAAGTTGGAACAATTTGTTCATTATACACTAATGAAGCTACCCATCCAACCCTTACCAGCTATGGATAAATAACAATGTATTTAGAGACTTTTTAGCCTTGTAAATAGCATTTATAGGTCAGGCAACATTCCTTGCTGTTGCTTACCATAATATTTTTTTAAACTCTTAGTTGACGACATTTCTTAACATTAAAGTAGTGATTTACTCATGGATAGAGGAAAAATAGATGAATGCATACCTTTCCAATGGTATTGTGGAATGAATTTTGCATCATAATTACAATACTAGTATCCAGTATAAAGTTATTTAGATTGGTATTGAAATAAATTTATTTAAGTATACAATAAATTTAATTTTCTGGTTCAATGATTATTTCTATAGTCTACTTTAAATATTAGAGCAACTTCTTGGAAAACTTTAATTAAAACAACATTTTTTTAAATGTTTAAAAATTTATTTATAACTCTTATTAATTTTTAAAATTGGTTAATGTACAGTGTTTTATTTCTCCAAATTAAAATGTTTCAAATAGTTTGGACTTTTTTTTTTCAAATATTTTTTTAATGATTCTTTACAAGATTTTACATTGGTTGAATTTATTTTTTTTATCTCTATTCTACAAACTTGTAATTTAGTTTTTTTGTAAATTCTCAAAAATAAACCTTTTTTGTTTAGCATTTTAATTCTTCATCCAATTTTCTTTTTTGTTTTTTTTAAACTTATTTGGTCTTTAATTTATTAAAAATTATATTTATTGTATCCAGTCATGTTTCTTTTGTTCTTTTTAAATTTTAAGTCAAAAAATGTAAATATGCAATTCGCAATAAATAACCTGGGATTTGTTTTAAAATCAAATCAAATTTTGTGGATTTCTGGGTTAAATTTTATTTAATTTCTATATTTTAGTTTGTCAAACTTTTTGGAATTTTTGGAAATTTCTTTTTCTAAGCTGGTTTTTCTTTTTCATTTAATTAATAAGTATATTACTTGTAGTTGCTTGGTTTTGGTTCAGTTGTGCTTAGGTATGTTGCTTGTTCAAAAAAGTACACACCCCAATTCATGTTATAAAAATTTCTTAAACAAATATTTTTTCACTTTTTACAACGGTGTCATTCTATTTTACACACACACCACATATACATATATATATATATATATATATATATATATTATATATATATATATATATATATATTACTGTGGTATGTACAGAACTAACTCGAGTTTCACCATAAGGATCTTTAGGGTTAAATCCACTGATATTGATTAATTACAGCTAACTGCAGGAGTTTATATTTGTTATATCGCTGACTTATGGTAAAACTTGTATCAACTAACCAATGAGAACAATTTCACCGGTAAGTCATCCCATTTTCATATATATATATATATATATATATATATGAAAATAATTTTGCTATATTCATAAATAAAGAGTGCTCAATATTGGTAATAGAGCCTTCTTCTGGTACCTTTTTCATACTTTGTCATACCTTCCAGGAATTCTAAACATAACCCTTTATTTGAATCATGAAGGTAGACTGGTCATTTTGCTATGCTTGGCAGGTATCTTGCATTAGCCCACTTTTTGCCTTTTTTTACACTATGAAACTGGGACTAGCAATTGAACCAGGATTGTCTACTATTAGGATATTTGACTTAACCCTCTCAGTCACATGTCTAATTCAAATTGGATATTTGAGACTTATAAACCTAATACATCACTCAATAAGTCCCGGGCCTAACTAATACAACAACTTTTAGGCAAAATTTGACTTAATTCATCAGTCTCCTTCTAGGGTGATACACTGATTTCAATGCTTCTCTAACATGTCGATGCCTTTTTGTAGAATGATTTGTCTTTGGCCTCAAAATACACCTCAGTTTCTGATATCACTTCTTCATTGGAGCAAATCTCTTTCCCTGGAGTATTCTTCTGATGTCTGCAAACAGCCAGTAGTCACTAGGGGCCAGATCTGGAGAATAGGGTGAGTGCGGAAGCAATTCAAAGTGTAATTCATGTAGTTTTACTATTGTTGTGATCAACTGTGACAGTGCATTGTATTGGTGAAAGAGCACTTTTTTCTTCTTCATTTGTGGACATTTTTTGGTGATTTCTTCCTTCAAAACACAAATAATGCTATATAATACTCACTATTGATGGTTCTTCTTTTCTCAAGGTAATCGATGAACAAAATACCTTGCATATCCCAAAATATAGAGGCCAAAAACGTTGCCTGCTGATGTTTGTGTCTTTGGTTGGATTTAACTTGCTGCTGTCCACTCAGCTGACTACCAATTTGACTCTAGAGTGAAGTAGTGGATCCATGTTTCATCCATTGTCACATATTTATGCAAAAACTCCTTTTTGTTGCATTGAAACAGTTGCAAATAACGCTTTGAATCCTTGATGCGTTATTGTTTTTGATCAATGGTGAGCAAACGCGGCTTTCTCATGCAAAATGGTGAATACACTGCCTTTTGATATCTTCAACTCCTCTGCTATCTCACGCAACTTCAATTTATGATTGGCCAAAACAAGTTTGTAGAGTTTTTTTTTGTTTTTTCCAGGACTACTGCCAAATTTGGGCGACCTGAACATTCAACATTATTTGTGTCTGTACGCTCGCATTTAAAGTTAGCATACCAGCTCTGAACTGTCATTTCTGACAGAGCAGAATTTTGAATAACACTTATCAAGCCATTGTTTTGCTTGAACAGTATTTTTCCCATCAGAAAGCAATGCTTTATCAACACACGAAATTCAGATTTTTCCATTGTTTTGAAAATTTGCAACAGTAGCTTCACTTAAATAACTGTAAACTAATAATCATGCCATTTGAAGGTTAGTACTTTTAAAAAAATCATATGGATTTTTTATAACTGGCGCCATCTATATGTCAGGCCCAGGAACTTATTGAGTGATGTGTTAATATCTCAATTGTCCACCTGATGTGTTTTTGATCTTAATTGTCATTTCTATTTCTGAGGTTATCTGCTCTCTGCTTCATTATTACTGATTCCCAAATTGTAATGATCCTCTGGGCCTAATCAGATCATTATGGTCTAGCATATGTGTTGATTTTGTAAGTTTTGTTATTTCCAATAATTGGTTTCTAACTTCATTCCACAAGGAATGATGACCTCCCTTTTCTTTTGGTATGTGATCAGCTACGTCTAATTTTGTCGTCTATTTTGACTACAGCTTTTACAACTGCATGGGATCGAATACACACTGGCCTTGGTCCTATTCTCTGAGAGGCTTGACATGGAAAAAATGTTTTCAAAGTGTTGAATTGTATGTGAATATTGCCCTAATATTATATGGGCCACAGATCCTTTGTATCTTTTCAGACATGCCTCTTAGATAGGATAAACACATCATAGTAGTATTTTCCTCACCCTTCTCTGTTTGTTCATATGAACCAATGTTATGTTTTTGCAGGATTTTTGTTGTCACTTTGAATGAAGGGGATTTCTTATGCCAACCATTTCCTTTTTTCGTGTCTGGGTCTGCAATTTATAACTTTTGCTCAGTAGACAATTCCTTTCTTTTTGGATGGTGGGAATTGAAGTTATGGTATTGTCTAGTAAAGGTTGCTTACAATATACAAATGTTTTGAATCCAGGAAGGTCAGTGAATCGTTCTTTTGACCTATAAGTTGTAAGTTCAATCCCTGGTCCCAGCTACAATAGCAGTGAAAAAAAGGCAAAAAGTAGCT
>JALAJA010001290.1:0-32327 GCA_023376005.1 Doryteuthis pealeii | reverse complement strand
TGAAGCCTTTGATCGAAATTTACTGGCCAACACAAAAAAACTCATTTAAAAAAAAACAATTCTGTCTGTCATATTTTAATAAAATACAATTTCCGCCCATTATAAATATAAATAATGTATTCCGTGTGAGGGCCAATAAGATAAGTTTATTAAACAATAGATAGAATCAATTTTGTAATTATAACATATAATAGGATTATACTCTTAAATTCTTACTATATATCCACTAGCTATTTGGGATAGTAATTAACTTCAAGTGGAGCTGTACAGAGATAAGACACAGGAAATAAACAAACAAATAGGCCAAGCATGGGCAATAAAAATCATAAAAAGGAAAAACATGATTACAGCAGTGATAAAAAGCAACTCCATTTACAGATTGAAATAAACATCACAGTAAGAGAAAAAATCACTAGCTCAAACCTCCCTTCACCTACCTCAATGGCAAATAAGAATAAATAGTAGCAGTGTGACTTAGTCCAGTAAAACCAGGAATCTGGAGAGATCTTAAAAGATCGAAACCAATCGTAAACCCATAATTTTTCTACGGTTTATATAATAGTGACATTGAGGGACCTAGTCTATATATATATATATTATATATATATATATATATTAGTGACTAGGTCCTCAATGTAACCTGTGCTCATAATTTAATATAAGAATATGTATTAGATATAGAATTTTAGCATCCAAAGTATATTTTTCCTAAATTCAAATATCTCTACCTATACAGGTTTTTCCACGACAGCTACTTGACAACTGACCATTCTACAAAAACAAATAGATATTTTCTCATTATCTGTTGTATTCTTAAAACAAATGTCTTGGACACAGGTGCCTGTCTCAGTCGTTATAAGAATGTCTCATGTTAACTGCTCAGTGTCTTAGCAGGAAAGATCCAGGACTCAGACACACACAAAACTTCGCATGGAGTTCGAACCTTTTGAGTCCAAATGTCGTTCATCAAATTTCCCTCATATTTGTTGTATAGGAGAAACGGTTATATCCATTAGTAAAACGCGGTGTATATATGTTTGCTGCTACAGCAGACAACATGACAACATTTGACATACAAGAATTATGACTCCTAAGGTGCAAATGATTGCTACAATTTTATTTCTGGGTTTCATTCCTAAGGGATCTGAAAAATAATTGGCTACGAATTACGATAAATAACTTTTTACACCATATAATAGTTTACTACAAGGTTTTGTACAAACTCACAAAAAAAATTTTTTCACCTCAGCCTGATAGTGCCACAAATTTTTACAAATCAACTCAAGAACTTCAAGTAAAAGTTACATT
The DNA here is from genome assembly GCA_023376005.1 of Doryteuthis pealeii. NCBI lineage: Eukaryota > Metazoa > Mollusca > Cephalopoda > Myopsida > Loliginidae > Doryteuthis > Doryteuthis pealeii. The sequence continues at coordinate 31,019 of JALAJA010001290.1, read as the reverse complement.
GAAGGACTTAAAAGCGAATTGGAATAAGATTTTTATTTACTATTTTATTTTACTAACATGAATTCACGCATTTTGCATTTAAACTTAGTTACAAGAGATATTTTAATATGAGATGGAGCTTTCAAAGTAGTTTAAAAAGAACATTGCACCTTTCAAAGAAACATTTTCAATATTTATTCGCATTTACAATATCTTTATTTATTTTTTAAAAATTGAAATTTGTAATATCACACATTGTTGAATTAAATTGATTGATTGGAATAATTATTGCAACAGATCAATTGAACTAAAAAAAAAAAAAAGTATATTTGAAGTCTTGTCGCATAAAAATCGTACAAACCCTACAGGTTCTATTTTGCCGGACACGGTAGCAAATGTAGTTCGGCGAATTTAATCTTTTGAAGTGTATTTTAGAAAGTACGAAGGATTTTTTAAAGATTTATCAAGGCTGGAATGATATTAGAAGAGTTCGTTTATTCCTACAAAAGTTGTTAATTCTACAATTATATACTGCCCCCCCCCCCACAACACACACACACACAAAAAAAATCAAGAAAATGTTACGACTGATGAAACAGTATTATTAACGTCTCATTTTTTTAGTGAAAAGGGTTGTTTTTACTATACACGGTGGCAATGTTAGAAAAGTTCGTTACTCCTACAATTTGTTTTAATTCTGCAATTATATACTGCCAAAAAAAAAGAAAATGTGACGTTTGTTGAAACAGTATTAAGTGAAATTTCTCACATTTTAAGTGGGAAAAGCTTTCTTTTACAAATTGGTGGCAATGTTTTTTTTTATATATACGAAAAATTCGGTCACTTACACAAGAATCGCAAATGTGAAAAATTCAAACTTTCAGATGTATCACTGGATAGGTTTAAATGTTTAATTTTTGTTCAAGGGTTAAGGTTAAGATTAGCTATTTGATTTTAAAGGAGCCTTGAATCTGAAGGCAGTTGCAGAAGAATGCCAAAAGATTATAAACCTAATGTTTCATTGTTGAAAACTTGGACATAAGAGAAATTATTGCAAGTCTATACCAGAGAGAAGACAGACTAACATAGGGAAGATTGTTTTTCAATATTAGAATAGGATCACAAAATAATAGAAAGTTCGTAATTGAACAAATGAATGTCACTGGTAGTTACATCTATATATAATGGAGATAGACTGCATTTTTGTCTGAAGCCGAAACTATATTACTACTCAAGTCACAATTCCTTTAATTATTTACGTCAAATTCTCCATGATTTCATTCTTTTAAACCTTCAGTTATTAATAAAAATTGTTTTACATTATTAATACTGTTGATCATATCTACGTACTAATAACATGCAATTGTATTTATATATACAACAAAAATAGCGATTTTACAGTTTGAACGAGAAGGCTAATTTGCATATTGATATTTAACATTTATTTTAATAAATATGTGCTTGGTATTATTGATTTCTAATTGTTTGGTTTTATCTTAAAAAATATAAACAAAAATCTCGTGAATAAATCTTAAAAGAAATTTATTTACAAGAAGAAATAACTGTAATATTATCCTTTACTTCCTATTTTAACTAAATAGTTAATTTAGGAAAATTTACCAATGAAACAGGGGAGTAAGGAAAATGATGGAATAGTTAGTTTTCAAAAGTTGTTCTATTTTTTCGATTATACCCCCTCTGTCGCAGATCTTTTTATCTGCATTCTTAGACAGTTTAATTAGCCTTTCTAATTTAATATGATATTTTATTATATTAAAACTTAAATACTTGCACCCGGAGGGTGCATATATTTGCTAGTTAGTATAATTGACGAGAAACTTAGTAAACCTACATTAAAGAAAATTTACAAAGTTGTTCGAGGAGTCACTGGTAAGAAATTACGTTTTTCTTGGTGAATCGTCATGGAATTTAGTGTTTTAGAAAATTAATTTATTTTGCGTTCAGGCTGGATAGAACATTTTCAAATTATGGGACTTACCCATAAATTTTCTTGCTAAATTTATAACAAAGTAAAAAAGAAAATGATTTTATCTTAAACTTAATCAATTGCTAGTTTTATTTTTTTTTAATAAATTTATATACTCTTTCTAAACATCAGTTTTAATTTCTCTAATCTTTTAAACAAATTTCTATAAGAAATTTCCATTTTTCCGTTGTATTTTTAGAGTTTTTAGATGATCAATTATTTTAATTATTGTTCATTCTACACATTTTTATTTTCTTAAATTGAATTCCAATCTCTTTTCAAACCTGGCAAAATGCACAGCCACTTTTTTGGTAAATCGTCATGGAATTTACAGTGTTTAGAAAAATAGATAAATTAAATTTGCGTTCCAACTTGATTGAAAATTTCAAATTATTGGACTTTCCATGAATTTTCTGCTAATAAAATAATTTACCATCTCCCAAAAAACAAATATAACGGTTAAAACTTTTCCAAAAAAAAAAAAAAAAAAGGAAATTATTTTCCCCAAAAACAAATATGGCGTTTTAAAGTTTGGCAAAATTAAATTTTTCCTCTTCCCTGATGCGAATTTGACATCAAAAATATTAAAGGGTTTAAAAAAGAATTACGTTTTGGTTTAAGTATAGCTATTGTATTTTCTTTTAGTTTAAACTTTGCGTTTGCATTAGTGCATTTCCAAGACCTGAGAAAACAGTAAGGTAATTCTTTTTTTTAAACCCTTTAATATTTTTGATGTCAAATTCGCATCAGGGAAGAGGAAAATTTAATTTTTGCCAAACTTTAAAACGCCATATTTGTTTTTTGGGAAAATAATTTCCTTTTTTTTTTTTTTTTTTGGAAAAGTTTTAACCGTTATATTTGTTTTTGGGGAGATGGTAAATTATTTTATAGCAGAAAAATTCATGGGAAAGTCCAATAATTTGAAATTTTTCAATCAAGTTGGAACGCAAATTTAATTTATCTATTTTTCTAAACACTGTAAATTCCATGACGATTTACCAAAAAGTGGCTGTGCATTTTGCCAGGTTTGAAGAGAGATTGGAATTCATTTAAGAAAATAAAAATGTGTAGAATGAACAATAATTAAAATAATTGATCATCTAAAACTCTAAAAATACAACGGAAAAATGGGAAATTTCTTATAGAAATTTGTTTAAAAGATTAGAGAAATTAAAACTGATGTTTAGAAAAGAGTATATAAATTTATTAAAAAAAATAAAACTAGCAATTGATTAAGTTTAGATAAAATCATTTTCTTTTTACTTTGTTATAAATTTAGCAGAAAATTTATGGGTAAGTCCCATAATTTGAAATGTTCTATCCAGCCTGAACGCAAAATAAATTAATTTTCTAAACACTAAATTCCATGACGATTCACCAAGAAAAACGTAATTTCTTACCAGTGACTCCTCGAACAACTTTGTAAATTTTCTTTAATGTAGGTTTACTAAGTTTTCTCGTCAATTATACTAACTAGCAAATATATGCACCCTCCGGGTGCAAGTATTTAAGTTTTAATATAATAAAATATCATATTAAATTAGAAAGGCTAATTAAACTGTCTAAGAATGCAGATAAAAAGATCTGCGACAGAGGGGGTATAATCGAAAAATAGAACAACTTTGAAACTAACTATTCCATCATTTTCCCTTACTCCCCTGTTTCATTGGTAAATTTTCCTAATTTAACTATTTAGTTAAAATAGGAAGTAAAGGATAATATTACAGTTATTTCTTCTTGTAAATAAATTTCTTTTAAGATTTATTCACGAGATTTTTGTTTATATTTCTTAAGATAAAACCAAACAATTAGAAATCAATAATACCAAGCACATATTTATTAAAATAAAATGTTAAATATCAATATGCAAATTAGCCTTCTCGTTCAAACTGTAAATCGCTATTTTGTTGTATATATAAATACAATTGCATGTTATTAGTACGTAGATATGATCAAACAGTATTAATAATGTAAAACAATTTTTATTAATAACTGAAGGTTTTAAAAAGAATGAAATCATGGAGAATTTGACCGTAAATAATTAAAGGAATTGTGACTTGAGTAGTAATATAGTTTCGGCTTCAGACAAAAATGCAGTCTATCTCCATTATATATAGATGTAACTACCAGTGACATTCATTTGTTCAATTACGAACTTTCTATTATTTTGTGATCCTATTCTAATATTGAAAAACAATCTTCCCTATGTTAGTCTGTCTTCTCTCTGGTATAGACTTGCAATAATTTCTCTTATGTCCAAGTTTTCAACAATGAAACATTAGGTTTATAATTTTTGGCATTCTTCTGCAACTGCCTTCAGATTCAAGGCTCCTTTAAAATCAAATAGCTAATCTTAACCTTAACCCTTGAACAAAAATTAAACATTTAAACCTATCCAGTGATACATCTGAAAGTTTGAATTTTTCACATTTGCGATTCTTGTGTAAGTGACCGAATTTTCGTATATATAAAAAAAACATTGCCACCATTTGTAAAAGAAAAGCTTTTCCACTTAAAATGTGAGAAATTTCACTTAATACTGTTTCAACAAACGTCACATTTTCTGTTTTTTTTGGCAGTATATAATTGCAGAATTAAAACAAATTGTAGGAGTAAACGAACTTTTCTAACATTGCCACCGTGTATAGTAAAACAAACCCTTTTCACTAAAAAAATGAGACGTTAATAATACTGTTTCATCAGTCGTAACATTTCTTGATTTTCTTTTTGTGTGTGTGTGTGTGTGGGGGGGGGGCAGTATATAATTGTAGAATTTAACAACTTTTGTAGGATAAACGAACTCTTCTAATATCATTCCAGCCTTGATAATCTTTAAAAATCCTTTCGTACTTTCTAAAATACACTTCAAAAGATTAAATTCGCCGAACTACATTTGCTACCGTGTCCGGCAAAATAGAACCTGTAGGGTTTGTACGATTTTTTATGCGACAAGACTTCAAAATATACTTTTTTTTTTGTTTAGTTCCAATTGATGCTGTTGCAATAATTATTCCAATCAATCAATTTAATTCAACAATGTGTGATATTACAAATTTCAATTTTTAAAAAATAAATAAAGATATTGTAATGCGAATAATATTGAAAATGTTTCTTTGAAAGGTGCAATGTTTTTTTAAACTTACTTTGAAAGCTCCATCTCATATTAAAATATTCTTGTAACTAAGTTTAATGCAAAATGCGTGAATTCATGTTAGTAAAATAAAATAGTAAAATAAAAATCTTATTCCAATTCGCTTTTTAAGTCCTTCAATGTAACTTTTACTTGAAGTTCTTGAGTTGATTTGTAAAAATTTGTGGCACTATCAGGCTGAGGTGAAAAAATTTTTTTTTGTGAGTTTGTACAAAACCTTGTAGTAAACTATTATATTGGTGTAAAAGTTATTTATCGTAATTCGTAGCCAATTATTTTTCAGATCCCTTAGGAATGAAACCCAGAAATAAATTGTAGCAATCATTTGCACCTTAGGAGTCATAATTCTTGTATGTCAAATGTTGTCATGTTGTCTGCTGTAGCAGCAAACATATATACACCGCGTTTTACTAATGGATATAACCGTTTCTCCTATACAACAAATATGAGGGAAATTTGATGAAACGACATTTGGACTCAAAAGGTTCGAACTCCATCGAAGTTTTGTGTGTGTCTGAGTCCTGGATCTTTCCTGCTAAGACACTGAGCAGTTAACATGAGACATTCTTATAACGACTGAGACAGGCACCTGTGTCCAAGACATTTGTTTTAAAAGAATACAACAGATAATGAGAAAAATATCTTTTGTTTTGTAGAATGGTCAGTTGTCAAGTAGCTGTCGTGAAAACCTGTATAGGTAGAGATATTTGAATTTAGGAAAAATATACTTGGATGCTAAAATTCTTATATTCTAATACATATTCTTATATTAAATTATGAGCACAGGTTACATTGAGGACCTAGTCACTAATATATATATATATATATATATATATATAGACTAGGTCCTCAATGTCACTATTTATATAAACCGTAGAAAAATTATGGGTTTACGATGGTTTCGATCTTTTAAGATCTCCTCAGATTCCCTGGTTTTACTGGACTAAGTCACACTGCTACTATTTATTCTTATTTGCCATTGAGGTAGGTGAAGGGAGGTTTGAGCTAGTGATTTTTTTCTCTTACTGTGATGTTTATTTCAATCTGTAAATGGAGTTGCTTTTATCACTGCCTGTAATCATGTTTTCCTTTTTATGATTTTTATTGCCATGCTTGGCCTATTTGTTTGTTTATTTCCCTGTTCTTATCTCTGTACAGCTCCCACTTGAAGTTAATTACTATCCCAAATAGCTAGTGGATATAGTAAGAATTTAAGAGTATAATCCTAATTATATGTTATAATTACAAATTGATTCTATCTATTGTTTAATAAACTTATCTTATTGGCCCTCACACGGATACATTATTTATATTTATAATGGGCGGGAAATTGTATTTTATTAAATATGACAGACAAGAATTGTTTTTTTTTAAATGAGTTTTTTTGTGTTGGCCAGTAAATTTCGATCAAGGCTTCAAGAACTGTCCAAAATCTTTTTTCATTTATATATATTTACCAACCCATCCGAACGAGCAGCATGTGACACAAGGTCAATTTCATTAGCAAAGATTAACAGGTTTGAATACAGCGTTTTCCTTCTCCTAGACCAGTTGCCATACCAAGGTTTAAAAAAGCAGTCTGACCTACTATTTACACATAGCTGGAAAGAGATTAGTTGGATACATAACCTTTCCCTAAGTTTTTAGTGCTATATGAAATGTAAACAGCCTCGTACATAATTTGAATTCTGTTTGCAGTGTCCCATTCCTACGATAATAACCATTACATAACACGCTTCATTTTTTTCTATTTGCATTTATTTTTGGTCATTATTAAAATTTAGAGTCGTAGTATTATTTTTGAAATTCAGAAATTGTGGTTCTTATCAAGGAATATTGAGAATTTTGAAATGGGTCTGTTCTTCACGTGCTAGTGACGTCATTGCCCAACGTTAAAGCTGTCACCAGTATTAAGCCGTTCACACATGATGGTCACCTTATCCAAATTTACGGTCTCTTACTCTTCAGCAAGAAAAAAAGAAAAAAGAAGAAGCGGAATATAAAAACAAACAATAAATAAATCCTTGTCTGTCAGATTCAATAAAATACGTCTAAAAGAGAATTTGTTGCTAACATTCTCTTTCTCTTATTTTCTGTTGAATAAACACACACACACACACACACACACACACAACACACACATATTATATATTATATATAATATATATATATATATATCATCTCTCTTATTTTCTCTGAATAAACACACACACACACACACATATATTATATATACTTATCATTCTCTCTTATTTTCTCTAAATAAACACACACACACATTATATATATATATATATATTATTTATCATTCTCTTTTATTTTCTCTAATAAACACACACACACACATATATACTTATCATTCTTTCTCTAAATAAACACACACACACACACACATATAATATATAATATATATAATATATTATATATATATATATAATATATATATATCATTCTCTCTGTTGGGTAAACACACACTCACTTAATAATTCTGTTATTTCTCTCTCTCATATATATATATATATATAATTCTCATTTTCTATATACTTATCATTCGATCTATTCTCTGAATAAACACACACACGTATATATAATATATTATATTATTTGTGTGTGTATTCTTACCATTCTCTTTATTTTCCCTGAAAAAAAAACTATGTAAAAAATCATCCACTTCTTTCCTGCTTTTTAACGTCTATTTTTATTTCAACTTTTGTCTTTTCCCTCATCAACATCAGAATATGTTGTCTTTATCTCTTTCCTCAATGTACATCTTTTTTCTCAAGCAATTCTTATCTCCCCCCCTCTTCTCTCTCCCACACAGGTGTTAATTGTTAATTTATTAATTTGCCTCCAAATATTGAGAATTAATAATCTTTTGTAATGCAATAAATATTATTATGGATTTCAAATTTGTTTTCAATGTGTTATGCTTTTTTGAACGAATATATTTCCACTTTTTTTAAAAAAAATGAAAATAACAAAAACAAAACCAAAAATCTTTTTGTTGCTTATTTTGAGAATTCAATCCGTTATTCTGATTCCACTGTTTACGATTTCCGTTGGCAATTAGTCATATTTGTTGTTTATCTCAATTGAAAATTTAAAAGTTTTAAAAGCTTTTAATGCTAAAATAATAATTTGATGTAATGTTTTCGTTGTTTAATAAAAACTGAAGTTACCACAAAATTAACAAACAGTACTCGATTCGCATTCCTCACGTATAGGAATAACTGGATAAACATATGTACGATGTAATAGATAAAGGGGCAGTGTAGCTGTAGCAAATATAAACTGTTGTGCGTAAATAGGATTTGACTGTAGATTTATTGAAGGACAGAAACATGGGACACTGTCTGCAAAAATAGAAAATGATGTAGGTTTTCTTGTGCAATGGTAGCAAGGGTATACCAAAAGATTTGTTGATTCAAGACAGACAAAGCGGCTCGTGAGAACTATGTTCATCTACAGGTGACGTAAAAACGAGATCAACGACGACTGATTATGATTATAGCCACCAAAAAGAGAGGGGTATTTATTAGCCAATCCCTCCTCTATAAGCAGGATGTGACACCTGATCAATTTTCAAGCTCGAGATCAGACAGTTTGGATTCAGTTTTTATTCTCTCAGACTAGTTACCTAATCAAGGCTAAAGGACCAAATTTTGCCCTACATTTATCTAGAACTGGATGGAGAAGAAATAGATCCATGCTTTTCCTTGGGAATTGCGTGAAGTAAAAACGCAAACAGTCTCGTCAGGATTTGAACTCTGGTCCATTTCCTACGACGATAATAATTACACAAGTCAATTACTGTATTCCCTCACCTATCAATCAACTCAATGTGAAGTATACTCTGCATTTCATGTGATTTCGTTATCGCCCACCAAGAAACACTATGATTACCATAGTGTTCTTGGTGGGCGATAACGAAATCACATGAAATGCACCATATACCAGAAGACATTGATTATTGGACCATGAAAACTGCCACCGGTATTCCGGCAAACGAGTTTAGGTTTCCAACTCTTTCAATTAGATGTTGAGTTCATGTGAGTATAAGGCCGTATGATTTTAAGGTTTTAAGCCAATCAGACAGATTTAAAATTTAATTTGTACACACAAAACTAAAACTGATTAAAACATACCTACGATAAAACATTCTACAAGAGAGACTAAATAATTTGCAATGCTATCTACAGAAAATGACATGACAAAAAAGCACTTAGCTAAATCGTTTTTTAATGAGGACGGCCCACAAACAATTTTTTTTAACTTGGGCCACTGCTCTTTTTTAGGTCCAGTTAGAAAAAATTGCTAATGGGCATTAGTAATTTTCTAACTGGACCTTGCATTTTCTTTTTAAGGATAGCGGACCTCACTTAGAATTTTTGGGCAGGCACTTTCTTTTTGTTGGATAAGAATTCTCTACTAACAATTTTTCAAATTTGGGTCTCGCAATTCCGAGCGCCAAGCCAGATGTGATGTATTCAGTTTGTCATTTGTTTTGTGAAAGATTGGTCTTAGTTTTGTTTGTTTTTTACGACCCCAATTGAAATTTCAATATTTTCCTGATGATTATCTGTAATCACTGAATGTTTTCTAATGTTGGTGATTTGTTTCAGCAATTCTCAGTTAACTGCTAGAATACGCTGACTGCACCCGCTGCAGTGGGTAAGACTCCCTCAAAGGGGGGGGGGCTGTTGTATGACACTAAACCTGCATCTGATGATTTGAAGATATAGGGTGTGTAGAGTACTCCTTCATCGCTATTACTTTTTAGGTCCACCTTGACCTGGAGTGGTAGTACCTGTTAGACTCCCATCTATTAGTCAAATGGGTTAGGTTGCAAGCAATGAAAATTATTTCTACCAAATTTATTCATAATCTTCATTGTTTTTTTAATGTCAAAAGTAGCATTTTAACTCATATTTAACATTTATTCGTATTCGATGAAACCGCGTGCCAAAAAAAAACCTTTAAAATAACTACATAAAATGCAAATATAACGTACATGAACTCTATACCCTAACCTCTAGGATTAAATAACCCTAAACAGGTTGACATGCCGTTGTAACCAATCAATAAATGAGCTGACTTTCAATTTACTCCGCTTGTTAATCTGTATTTATTAGATTTAAAACTCATTAACATAAAAAGTTGTTAAATTTTAGATTTGATGAATTAAAGTAAAATAGGGAATTAGCTTAAATAGGATGAATATATATATATATTATATATATATATATATAATATATAATTTTTGGTACAGGCAAATTTATATAATATATTAAGGGTTATCCTAGTGATCACCACTTCATTTGATGGAATGAAAGGAATAAAAAATGACATGTGAATACAGTTAATCAAACACACATTTGACCATATTTATATAATTTGTACCATTTCCAAAACATTTTTGTTGCCTGATGATTGCCCCGCTTAAAAAATTAAACAGCAAGACATCAATGGTAGCAAACTTCTTCCCACGCAAATAAAATATAAACTAATATAATATATATATATATATATATATATATATATATATATATATATATTAAGGTATCATAGTGATCACCACTTCATTTGATGTAATGAAAGGAATAAAAAATGTTTATTAGTAAAACAAGGGCCCTTTCGTCTGGTGCTTCTCAAGTTATACACCCGGAATCAATTAAAAGTCAAGTTGTAAACAGATTATCTGACATGAATGGATATAGAAATGGGTTGACAGACCCAAGCCTTAATGGGGGTTTCTTAGTTTGGTTTTCGCCCCCCCCTCTTGTCAACCCATTTCTATATCCATTCATGTCAGATAATTTGTTTACAACTTGACTTTTAATCGATTCCGGGTGTATAACTTGAGAAGCACCGGACGAAAGGGCCCTTGTTTTACTAATAAACATTTTTTATTCCTTTCATTCCATCAATTGAAGTAGTGATCACTATGATAACCCTCAATATATATATATATTATATATAATATATATATATATATATTAGTTTATATCCATTTACGTGGGAATAAGTCTGCTACCACTGGTTTCTTGCTGTGTGTGCTTAGTTTTTTAAGCGGAGCAATCATCAGGCAACAAAAATGTTTTGGAAATGGTACAAATTATATAAATATGGTCAAATGTGTGTTTGATTAACTGTATTCACATGTCATTTTTTATTCCTTTCATTCCATCAAATGAAGTGGTGATCACTAGGATAACCCTTAATATATTATATAAATTTGCATATATACACAAATATTCACCCCTATTTCACACTCCCACCTCATATAAACAGATAAAAAGCTCATTAAATATTATGAAAAGCGCAAGAACGTGCCTGAATAAATACAACCTCGCAATGACATGATCAACATGCATACTCCACACTACGTCGCACCTGGTGCCTGAAGCGCTACAAAAAAAGAATATCGACGCGACCACACGCTATTTGTACTTGCCGTTGCATGACCTTCGGTTTGTGCGTGGCTCCCCTCGTAGAAAAGACTTTATCCGGTCTGGTGGGAGGTCCAAGGGAAATAACTCCGTATAAAGGGCATTCCATTGTGGGATAATGGTTCGCAAGCTAATTTTGCAGATCCATTATTACTGAATAGCGAGTTCAATCCCCACTGGATGCCTCATACTTGCCACATTGTGTCGAATGGCTTGGATAAATACTTCATCCACACTACATCATAAAACTGTCGTTGTTTAAACTTTGGCGTTAAAAGTTATGAGGTAGTGCTTAGCGTAACGGTTATCTCATAATTCGGAGAACCGAGTTCAATTCCTGGACGGGTTGAGTTCGATAATAATTTCTTTAGAAAGCACTAAACTCTGCTGAGTTTAAATATCATAGTACCACTTATTATCTCTAGTAAATAATTTTTAAAAATCACTTTTTAATTTCAATCTATATTAACTTTAAACATTGATATACATTAGCTAAAACTATCCACGGAGCCGGATTATTAGTTCGGATTATTCTTGTATAGAAAATACAAGAATAATCCAGACTAATAATCCGTACGAAAAGATAAGACAGATGCACATTTGAATTTTCCCCTATTTTAATCCAGTACTTTTATTTTTTAAAATAAAACCTTGTCATATAATATTTGAAGCTTACGCGAAATCCATAATTATTTAAAATTATACCTTAATTTATCGGCATTTTTTGTCTTTTCTTTTTACTAATTGAAGAGTTCATATGTGGTATTATTGCTTGATTTTCCCTCTTACTGATTTTTGTTTTTTCAAATATCTTTTACCGTGTTTGTTAAATACGCTAACTCAGACGCATGAGCAACTCACAATTTTCAGAAATGTTATGTTCTGCGCTTATTGGACTTGTTTGTGATGTTGCAGTTTTTAAATCCGATTTCCTTACTTGTAAATATGCATCTCTTAATTTCATGTATTTTATGTTCCGATGTTCGAAGTTTTATATATATATATATATTATATATATATATATATTATTATATATATATATATAAAACTTTCAGAAAGGAACTTAACAAAACAGCTATTTGGCTTATAATAGATTTATTTCGACTCAATATGAGTCTAGTCAAGTCTCACGTCGAGTCTCAGGTCGAAATAAATTTATTATAGCCAAATGACGGTTTAGATTTTTCTTTGTTTGAAAGTTAAATATTGCTTTACATATAATTTAATAGTTATTATACATTGAGCTCTCTTAGGGATTTATAAAAATCACTGTATAAATCTATAAGCTTGCAGCTACATGAGCAAACTTTGTGGATGTACAGTGAGATTTTGATGATCCCAAATAATATCATCCCATACCTCCAGTCATTTGGATTATATAATATATATATATATATATATATATATATATATATTAGTCAAAAGTAGGAAATGAATCCGATGGTATATATGGATAATATGATATGAAAAAAACACAGATGTTTAACTTAATCATTTCTCAACTTTGAGAGAGAGAGAATATTTGAAAAATTCTAGTTTAAATTTTGAAATATTCTTTTTTCCCTCTTTCTTAAAAGAATCCGGTAAAAAAACTATCACACATAGAAACAGTCACAATTGTCTTTCCTATTAATAGGTCTGAAAAAGATTTAAAAAAATCGAAATATTGCATTATCGGCAATGTAAAGTTGAAGAGATAAATCAGTTAAATAACATCTGTGTTTTTCATATCTCCCTCTCTCTCATATATATATATATATATTAATATTATATATATTATAGATATATATGGGGTGATCATATTTTCTTTATTATAACTCTTTATTCACTCCTCCATTTGTTCAATATTGATACTCACGTGGTGTCTCTCTAATTTTTTTGACGGATGGTCAGAAAATTACGATATAACTTCCTAAGAATGAACAGGTTAACGAGTACGACGAGGTCAATACACCAAGGAAAGTTTTTTACGTAAAAATTATTCTCATCTTGAACAGTATCCCTTTTTTTTTTTAAAATTTTAAAACACTTTCTTTGATTTTATCTGAGACTTCACAAAGAATCTTGCATAAAACCGAACGTTTGGTGCTGTAATGATGCCTTGTTATTTAATAGACCGCCGGCAGCTATGTGGTAAGCGTATTGTTTAGCAATTTTAATAAAATACTTGTCTTATTCTAGAAAACATGCTGTAGGCTAACCTATAACGCTTTCTCTTCTATAGATTGCAATTAAAAAGGAAATCTAAAGGAAAAGAAAAAAATAGCTATGTGTGTTAGTTAAGAATTATTTGTTTTTAATATCTTTTATAGATTCGTTGTAAAAAAATCCTTCGAAAGGTTTACGAATAGAAACGAAAAACACAAAGAATTGGGCGAACGTAAAATATTTATATTTTTATTATAATTTTTCTTTAATTTTGTTCAGGCAGATTCGATTTTTTTTAAACTCCGTCAAAATTTAAGATTGTTTTTTTTTCATGGTCATGTTGAATTCAGTATTTACGCAACCTCATTCAATTTATTTTCTACAAAAGGAAATATTTAAAATTTTTCAAAACATCTCTAATATTTGGCAAGTGGTTCGATCACAGTGTAACTTACAATCTTTAACCGATTCTTCATTTTCTGTTCTAAAGATAACTAATGTAAATCCATTATTGTTTATATTATTTAAGATCTCGGGATCAGTTGTCCTGCTTTTTATTTCGGCGATTTACCCCGGTCTTTCTTCAGGTGTTTGTGTATAGGTCCATGTGTTGGGAAGATGAATAGAGGCATAACATCACCATCTCTCATAACCACTCTAAAACATGATGTTTCCTCACCAATCGGTACACTTTATGGGACTGAGAAAATCAACGGTTGTTCAGATCCAGGCAAGAACCAATTTTCTCATTTTGAGAAAAAGCAAAGCAGTCATTTTGGAGGGGATGCTTGGTTTATTGAAAGTTTTGCAGTGCGGTCCATCGGAAAACTGATAAAATGACACTTTCTCGTTCTTGTATGGAGGATAGTAAATTCTTTTCCATGCCACCTAACCAAAAGGCCCCTGGATAAGAAAACTCACACTCTATTCCTGCTTATGACCTGGATAAATCATAGCCTGGATTCACCTAGATATATATTCCACACAGGCACACGTTAATATATATATATATATATAATATATATATATAATTAATGTTGTGAAGGGTATAAAGTCAATGGACGTTGTAACTATGCGATTTGCAAAGGTATGGGAATCATGTTACGTTCGCATTTTTCCCTTATATATTGTGCATCATGGGAAGTTGGTTAAGATTTAAACATGATGTAAGCTGGTTTAGTTGTAAGATTCTGGGGAGAGCTTGTTGTTTATATTATATTTTGCGATTTATTCCTTATTTCTTCTATTACGTTTGATTTTATTTTTAAACATATATATATGTGTGTGTGTGTGTGTAATAAAAGGAAAATTAATCGACAGTGTGAATTACATCAGGCTCTTTGAGTTTCTTATTATAAACTGTAATTGCTTCTGTTTTTTTTAAATTAAAAATAAAATTCATTTTATTTTTAAATAAAATTCATTTTATTTTTAATGCAGACAACGCATTTTTGAAAAATTCCAACTTTGACTACAGCCGTTCTGTTTGCGATTCTTCTTCTAACGGTCATTTATCCCGTTTTATTTTGTTGAAGACCATCTATTACATACGGTCGATACAGATACAGAGGACCTCACTCAGTGAGGGGGGGGGGCGATGTGGCTTTTTTTAAAAACCGTGGAGATTTGAGGAAAAATTTGTTAACGGGCAGGATAAAAAAAATTTTTTAAGTACTCTATGTTAATAGATAGATTGCTATATAAGTAAACTTAACAAGTTTATATCCACCTTAATTATTATATTAATACATACTGGGAATATATATAATATATATAAAATAAATTATATATGTATGTGTGTGTGTGGAGAAAAGAGGATATATTATATATATGATATTATGGGAAAAAAACAAATGATGTTTACAATGCATGGGATCATCAGGGAGAGAATGTACACCGTATTCGGCCCTTCCTCTCAACTGTTTTAAAAAAAGCACATCGCCCCCCCCCCCTCACTGATGTGAGGTCCCTTTGTATCTGTATCGACCGTATGTAAAATCGGTCCCTTCAACAAAAATAAAAACGGGATGAAATGACCGTTTTAGAGAGAATGCGCAACAGGAACGCTTGTAGTCAAAGTTGGATTTTTCAAAAAATGCGTTGTCTTGCATGTTAAAAATAAAATGATTTTATTTAAAAATAAATGAATTATTTTAATAAAAAAACAGAAGCATTAAGATTTATATAAGACTTCAAAGAGGCCTGATGTAATTCACACTTGTCGGATTAATTTCCTTACACACACCACACACATATATATATGTTTAAAATAAATCAAACGTAATAGAAGAAATAAAGGAATAAATCGCAAAATCTATAATATAAACACAACGCTCTGTCCCAGAATGCTTTCACAAACTAACCAGCCTTACCATCATGTTTAAATCTTAACCACACTTTCCCATTGATGCCACACTATATAAGGAAAATGCGAACGTACATGATTCCATTACTTTGCAAATCGCATAGTTAACAAGTACCATTGACCTTTATACCTTCACACATTATTATCTTATATAATATTAATATATATAATATATATATTATACGTGTGGCTGTGTGGGGGGGGGGAAATACAAATTAATATTCTTAGGTTTGAGATCCAGCTATGATTTATCCCAGTCATAGACAAGCGACATAGGAGTGTGAGTTTCCTTATTCAGGCTTGGTAGTGCATGAAGACATTTACTATTCCTCATACCAAGGACGAGAAAAGTTGTCAATTTTTATCAGTTTCCATGGACCGCACTGCAAAACTTTTCAATAAACCCAAGCATCCCCTCCAAATGAACATGCTTTGCTTTTTCTCAAATGAGAAAATGTTCTGCCTGGATCGAACGTAACCGTTGATTTGCTCAGTCATAAGTGTACCGATTGTGAGAAACATCTTTGTGTTTAGAGTGGTTATTGAGAAGATGGTGATGTTATGCATCTATTCATTTCCCACACATGGACCTATAACAAACAAACCACCTGAAGAAGGACCGGGTAAATCGGCCCGAAATAAAAATGAGGACAACTGTCCGAAAGAATCTAAAATAATATAAAACAATAATGGATTTACATTAGTTATCTTTATGAACAGAAAATGAAGAATCGTTTAGATTGTATACACTGTTGAATCGAACCCTTGCCAAATATTTAGAGTGTTTTGAAAATTTAATATTTCCTTTTGTAGAAAATAAAATTGAATGAGGTGCGTAATACGAATCAACATGACATAGAAAAAAAACAATCTTAAATTTGACGGAGTTTTTAAAAAAAATCGAAATCTGCTGAACAAACTTTAAAAAAGAAAAAATTATAATAAAAATATAATATTTTACGTTCGCACAATTCTTTGTTGTTTTTGTTTTCTATTGCGTAAACCTTCGAGGATTTTTACAACGAAATCTATAAAAGATATTAAAAACAAAATAATTCTTAACTACACGCATAAGCTATTTTTGTTCTTTTTCTTTAGATTTTCCCTTTTTAATGCAATCTAAGAAGAGAAAGCGTTATAGGTTACCTACAGCAATGTTTTCATTAGAATAAGACAAGTATTTTTAAATTTTAAATTGCTAACAATACGCTACACAAGCGCCGGCGTCTACTTAAATACAATGGCATCATTACAGGCACCAACGTTCGGTTTATGCAATTTTCTTTGTGAAGTCTCAGATAAAAATCAAAGGAAAGTGTTTTTAAAATTAAAAAAAAAAGGGATACTGTTCAAGAGAGAATATTTTTACGTAAAAACTTTGTCCTTGGTGTATTGACCCGATCGGGTACTCGTTAACCTGTCATTCTTTTAGGAAGTTATATCGTAATTTTTCTACATCCGTCAAAATTAGAGAGACACACGTGAGTATCATATTGACCAAATGGAAGAGTGAATAAAGAGTTATAATAAAGAAAATTATGTATACACCCATATATATATTATTATTATATATATATATAATATATATTATTATATATGAGAGAGAGGGAGATATGAAAAAAACAGATGTTATTTAACTGAATATCTCTTCAACTTACATTGCCGATATTGCATATTTCGATTTTTTTTAAATCTTTTCAGACCATATTATAGGAAGACCAATGTGACTGTTCATGATGTGATAGTTTTACCGGATCTTTAGAGAGGGAAAAGAATATTTCAAATTTAAACAGAAATTTTTCAAATTATTCTCTCTCTTCAAAGTTGAAGAAATGAATTAAGTTAAAATCTGTGTTTTCATATCATCTTATCCATATATACCCATCGGATTTCATTTCCTTACTTTTGACTATAATATATATATATATACTATATATATTATATTTATAATCCAAATGACTTGGTAGGGTTATGGGATGAATTATTTGGGATCATCAAAATCTCACTGACATCCACAAAGTTTTGCTCATGTAGCTGCAGCTTATAGATTATACAGTGATTTATAATCCCTAAGAGAGCTCAATGTATAATAACTATAAATATATTGTAAAGCAATATTTAACTTTCAAACAAGAGAAAAATCTAAACGTCATTTGGCTTATAAATAAAATTTATTTCGACCTGAGACTCGACGTGACTTGACTAGACTCATATTGAGTCGAAATAAATCTATTTTAGCCAAATAGCGTTTGTTAAGTTCTTTCTTTGGAAGTTTTATATATATATATAATATTTAATAATATATATATATTATTTATATATATATAAAACTTCGAACATCGGAACATAAAATACATGAAATTAGAGTGCATTATTTACAAGTAAGGAAATCGGATTTAAAACTGCAACATCACAAACAAGTCCAATAAGCGCAGAACATAACATTTTCTGAAAATTGTGAGTGTGCTCATGCGTTGAGTTAGCGTATTTAAACAAACACGGTAAAAAGATATTTGAAAAAACAAAAATCAGTAAGAGGGGAAAATCAAAGCATTAATACCACATATGAAATCTTCAAATTAGTAAAAAAAAGAAAAGACAAAAAATGCCGGAAATAACTTTTAAGGATATAATTAATATTATGGATTTCGCGTAAGCTTCAAAATATTATTGACAAGGTTTTATTTTAAAAAATTTAAAAGTACTGGATTAAAATAGGAAAATTCAAATGTGCATCTGTTCTTATCTTTTCGTACGGATTATTAGTCTGGATTATTCTTTGTATTTTCTATACAAGAAGAATCCGAACTTAATAAATCCGGCTCCGTGGAATTTTTAGCTTAATGTATATCAATGTTTAAAGTTAATTATAGATTTAAATTAAAAGGTGATTTTTAAAAATTATTTATCTAGAGATATAAGTGGTACTATGATATTAAAACTCAGCCAGAGTTTAGTGCTTTTCTAAAGAAATAATTATCGAAACTCCAACCCGTCCAGGAATTGAAACTCGGTTTCTCCGAATTATGAGATAAACCGTTAACGCTAAGCCACTACCTCATAACTTTTAACGCCAAAGTTTAAAACAACGACAGTTTTTTGATGTTAAGTGTGGATGAAGTATTTATCCAAGCATTCGACACAATGTGGCAGTATGAGGCATTCAGTGGTAGGATTGAACTCGGCTATTCAGTATTTAATGGATCTGCCAAATTAGCTTGCGAACATTAATCCCACAAGGAATGCCCTTTTTACGGAGTTATTTCCCCTTGACCCCACAGACCGGATAAAGTCTTTTTCTACGAGGGAGCCACGCACAAACGGAAAGGTCATGCAACGGCAAGTACAAATAGCGTTTGTGGTCGCGTCGATATTCTTTTTGTAGCGCTTCAGGCACCAGGTGCACGTAGTGGGAGTATCATGTTGACATGTCATTGCGAGGTTTATTTATTCAGGCACGTTCTTGCGCTTTTCATAATATTTATGAGCTTTTATCTGTTTATTGAGGTGGGAGTGTGAAATAGAGGGTGATGTTTGTGTATATATGCAAATTTATATAATTATATTAAGGGTTATCCTAGTGATCACCACTTTCATTTGATGGAATGTGAAAGGAATAAAAATGACATGCTGATACAGTTAAATCAACACACATTTGACCATATTTATATAATTTGACATTTCCAAACATTTTGTTGCCTTGATGATTTGCTCGCTTAAAAAACTAAGGCAACAAGCAAGAAACCAGTGGTTTAGCAGACTTATTCCCACGTAAATGGATATAAACTATATATTATATATATATTATATTATATATATATATATATATATTTGAGGTTATCATAGTTGATCACCAAACAATACTTCAATTGATGGATGAAAGGAAATAAAAAATGTTTATTAGTAAAACAAGGGCCCTTTCGTCCGGGCTTCTCAGTTATTCACCCGGAATCGTAAAAGTCAAGTTGTAAACAAATTATTGACATGAATGGATATAGAAATGGGTTGACAAGAGGGGGGTTCGGAAAACCAAACTAAGAAACCCCCATTAAGGCTTGGTCTGTCAACCCATTTCATATCCATTCATGTCAGATAATCTGTTAACAACTTGACTTTTAATTGATTCCGGGTGTATAAACTTGAGAAGCACCAGACGAAAGGGCCCTTGTTTTACTAATAAACATTTTTTATTCCTTTCATTTACATCAAATGAAGTGTGTGATCACTATGATAACCCTTAATATATATATATATATATATATTTATATATATATATATATATATATTGTTATATTTATTTGCGTGGGAAGAAGTTTGCTACCATTGATGCTTGCTGTTTAATTTTTTAAGCGGGGCAATCATCAGGCAACAAAATGTTTGGAAATGGTACAAATTATATAAATATGGTCAAATGTGTGTTTATTAACTGTATTACATGTCATTTTTTATTCCTTTCATTCATCAAATGTGAGTGGTGATCACTAGGATAACCCTTTAATATTATTATATTAAATTTGCTGGACCAAAAATTATATATATATATATATATAATATATATAATATATATATCTCCATCCTAGTTTAAGCTTAATTCTATTTACTTTAATTCATCAATCTAAAATTTTAACAACTTTATATGTTAATGAGTTTTAAATCTAATAAATACAGATTAACAGCGGAGTAATTGAAAGTCAGCTCATTTATTGATTGGTTACAACGGCATGTCAACCTGTTTAGGGTTATTTTAATCCTAGAGGTTAGGGTATAGAGTTCATGTACGTTCATATTTGCATTTTTATGTAGTTATTTTAAAGGTTTTTTTTGGCACGCGGTTCTATCGAATACGAATAAATGTTAAATATGAGTTAAATGCTACTTTTGACATTTAAAAAACAATGAAGATTTATGAATAAATTGGTAGAAATAATTTTCATTGCTTTGCAAACTAACCCATTTGACCTATAGATGGGAGTCTAACAGGTACTACCACTCCAGGTCAAGGTGGACCTAAAAGTAATAGCGATGAAGGAGTACTCTACACACCCTATATCTTCAAATCATCAGATGCAGGTTAGTGTCATACACAGCCCCCCCCCCCTTTGAGGGAGTCTTACCCCACTGCAGCGGGTGCAGTCAGCGTATTCTAAGTTAACTGAGAATTGCTGAAACAAATCACCAACATTAGAAAACATTCAGTGATTACAGATAATCATCAGGAAAATATTGGAATTTCAATTGGGGTCGTAAAAAACAAACAAAACTAAGACCATCTTTCACAAAACAAATGACAAACTGAATACATCACATCTGGCTTGGCGCTCGGGAATGCGAGACCCAATTTGAAAATTGTTAGTAGAGAATTCTATCCAACAAAAAGAAAGTGCCTGCCCAAAAATTCTAAGTGAGGTCCGCTATCCTATAAAAAAGAAAATGCAAGGTCCAGTTAGAAAATTACTAATGCCCCATTAGCAATTTTCTAACTGGACCTAAAAAAGAGCAGTGGCCCAAGTTAAAAAAATTGTTTGTGGGGCCGTCTCATTACAAAAACGTATTTAGCTAAGTGCTTTTTTGTCATGTCATTTTCTGTAGATAGCATTGCCAAATTATTTAGTCTCTCTTGTAGAATGTTTTATCGTAGGTATGTTTTAATCAGTTTTAGTTTTGTGTGTACAAATTAAATTTTAAATCTGTCTGATTGGCTTAAAACCTTAAAATCATACGGCCTTATACTCACATGAACTCAACATCTAATTGAAAGAGTTGGAAACCTAACTCGTTTGACCGGAAATACCGGTGGCAGTTTTTCATGGTCCAATAATCAATGTCTTCTGGTCATATGAGGTGCATTTCATGTGATTTCGTTATCGCCCACCAAGAACACTATGGTAATCATAGTGTTCTTGGTGGGCGATAACGAAATCACATGAAATGCAGAGTATACTTCACATTGAGTTGATTGATAGGTTGAGGGATACAGTATTGACTTTGTGTAATTATTATCGTCGTAGGAAATGGACCAGAGTTCAAATCCTGGACGAGACTGTTTGCGTTTTACTTCACGCAAATTCCCAAGGGAAAAGCATGGATCTATTTCTTCTCCATCCAGTTCTAGATAAATAGTAGGGCAAATTGGGTCCTTTAGCCTTGATTAGGTAACTAGTCTGAGAGAATAAAAACTGAATCCAAACTGTCTGATCTCGAGCTTGAAAATTGATCAGGTGTCACATCCTGCTTATAGAGGAGGGATTGGCTAATAAATACCCCTCTCTTTTTGGTGGCTATAATCATAATCAGTCGTCGTTGATCTCGTTTTTACGTCACCTGTAGATGACATAGTTCTCACGAGGCGCTTTGTCTGTCTTGAATCAACAAAATCTTTGGTATACCCTTGCTACCATTGCACAAGAAAACTACATCATTTTCTATTTTGCAGACAGTGTCCCATGTTTCGTCCTTCAATAATTCTACAGTCAAATCCTATTTACGCACAACAGTTATATTGCTACAGCTACACTGCCCCTTATCTATTACATCGTACATATGTTTATCCAGTATTCCTATACGTGAGGAAATGCAATCGAGTACTGTTGTCTAATTTTGTTAACTTCAGTTTATTAAACAACGAAAACATTACATCAATTATGTATTTAGCATTAAAAGCTTTTAAAACTTTAAAATTCAATTGAGAATAACAAACAAATATGGACGTAATTGCCAACGGAAATGTAAACAGTGGATCAGAATAAACGGATTGAATTCTCAATAAGCAACAAAAAAGATTTTTTGGTTTTGTTTTTGTTATTTTCATTTTTTTAAAAGTGGAAATATATTCGTTCAAAAAGCATAACACATTGAAAACAAAATTTGAATCCATAATATATTATTGCAATTACAAAAAAGTTATCTAATTTCTCAAAGTATTTGGAGGGAAAATTATAAATTAACAATTAACACCTTGTTGGGAGAGAGAGAGGGGGGGAGATAAGAATTGCTTGAGAAAAAAGATGTACATTGAGGAAAGAAGATAAAGGACAACATATTCTGATGTTGATGAGGAAAAGACAAAAGTTGAAATAAAAATTAGACGTTAAAAGCAAGGAAAAGAAGTGGAATGATTTTTTACATGTTTTTTTTTCAGGGAAAATAAGAGAATGGTAAGAATACACACACATTATAATATATATATTATATACGTTGTGTGTTTATTCAGAGAAAATAGATCGAATGATAAGTATATAGAAAATGAGAATTATATATATTATATATATATGAGAGAGAGAAATAAACAGAATTATTAAGTGAGTGTGTGTTTACCACAGAGAGATGATATAATATTATATATATATATATATATATATTATAATATATATATTATATATGTGTGTGGTGTGTGTGTTTATTTAGGAGAAGAATGATAAGTATATATGTGTGTGTGTGTTGTTTATTAGAGAAAATAAGAGATGAATGATAATATATATATATATATATATATATGTGTTGTGTGTTTATTTAGAGAAAATAAGAGAGAATGATAAGTATATATTTATTGTGTGTGTGTGTGTGTGTTTATTCAGAGAAATAAGAGAGAATGATATATATATATATATTATATATATATATATATATGTGTTGTGTTTGTGTGTGTGTGTGTGAGTGTGTGTGTGTGTTTATTCACAGAAAATAGAGAAAGAAGAATGTTACAAACAAATTTCTTTTAGACGTATTTTATGAATCTGACAGACAAGGATTATTTATTGTTTTGTTTTTATATTCCGCTTCTTCTTTTTCTTTTTTTCTTTGCTGAAGAGTAAGAGACCGTAAATTTTGGAATCAAGTGACATCATGTGTGAACGGCTTAATACTGTGACAGCTAACGTTGCAATGACGTCACTAGCACGTGAAGAACAGACCCATTCAAAATTCTCAATATTCCTTGATAAGAACCACAATTTTCTGAATTTCAAAATAATACTACGACTCTAAATTTTTAATAATGACCAAAAATAAATGCAAAAGAAAAAATGAAGCGTGTATGTAATGGTTATTATCGTAGAGATGGACACTGCAAACAGAATTCAAATTATGTACAGGCTGTTTACATTTCATATAGCACTAAAAACTTAGGGAAAGGTATGTATCCAACTAATCTCTTTCCAGCTATGTGTAAATAGTAGGTCAGACTGCTTTTTTAAACCTTGGTATGGCAACTGGTCTAGGAGAAGGAAAACGCTGTATTCAAACCTGTTAATCTTTGCTAATGAAATTGACCTTGTGTCACATGCTGCTCGTTCGGATGGGTTGGTAAATATATATAAATGAAAAAAGATTTTGGACAGTTCTTGAAGCCTTGATCGAAATTTACTGGCCAAACACAAAAAACTCATGTAAAAAAAAACAATTCTTGTCTGTCCATATTTATAAAATACAATTTCCCGCCCATTATAAATATAAATATGTATCCGTGTGAGGGCCAATAAGATAAGTTTATTAAAAATAGATAGAATCAATTGTAATTAACATATAATTAGGATTATTACTCTTAAAATTCTTACTATATCCACTAGCTATTTTGGGATAGTAATTAACTTCAAGTGGGAGCTGTACAGAGTAGAAACGGAAATAAACAACAAATAGGCAAGCATGGCAATAAAAATCATAAAAAGGAAAACATGATTACAGGCAGTGATAAAAAGCAACTCCATTTACAGATTGAAATAAACATCACAGTAAGAAAAAAATCACTAGCTCAAACCTCCCTTCACCTACCTCAATGGCAAATAAGAATAAATGTAGCAGTGTGACTTAGTCCAGTAAAACCAGGGAATCTAGGAATCTTAAAAGATCGAAACCATCGTAAACCATAATTTTCTTACGGTTTATATAAATAGTACATTGAGGACCTAGTCTATATATATATATATATATTATAATATATATATTAGGACTAGGTCTCAATGTAACCTGTGCTTATAATTTAATATAAGAATATGTATTAGAATATAAGAATTTTAGCATCCAAGTATATTTTTCCTAATCAAATATCTCTACCTTACAGGTTTCACGACAGCTACTTTGACAACTGACCATTCTACAAAAACAAATAGATATTTTCTCATTATCTGTTGTATTTCTTTTAAAACAAATGTCTTGACACAGGTGCCTGTCTCAGTCGTATAAAGAATGTCTCATGTTAACTGCTCAGTGTCTTAGCAGGAAAGATCCGACTCAGACACACACAAAACTTCGATGGAGTTTCGAACCTTTTGAGCCAAATGTCGTGTTTCATCAAATTTCCCTCATATTTGTTGATAGGAGAACGGTTATATCCATTAGTAAAACGCGGTTGTTATATGTTTGCTGCTACAGCAGACACATGACAACATTTGACATACAAGAATTATGACTCCTAAGGTGCAAATGATTGCTACAATTTATTTCTGGGTTTCATTCCTAAGGATCTGAAAAATAATTGGCTACGAATTACGATAAATAACTTTTTACACCAATATAATAGTTTACTACAAGGTTTTGTACAAACTCACAAAAAAAATTTTTTCACCTCAGCCTGATAGTGCCACAAATTTTTACAAATCAACTCAAGAACTTCAAGTAAAAGTTACATTGAAGGACTTAAAAAGCGAATTGGAATAAGATTTTTATTTACTATTTTATTTTACTAACATGAATTCACGCATTTTGCATTAAACTTAGTTACAAAGATATTTTAATATGAGATGGAGCTTTCAAAGTAAGTTTAAAAAGAACATTGCACCTTTCAAAGAAACATTTTCAATATTATTCGCATTACAATATCTTTATTTATTTTTTAAAAAATTGAAATTTGTAATATCACACATTGTTGAATTAAATTGATTGATTGGAATAATTATTGCAACAGCATCAATTGGAACTAAACAAAAAAAAAAGTATATTTGAAGTCTGTCGCATAAAAATCGTACAAACCCTACAGGTTCTATTGCCCGGACACGGTAGCAAATTGTAGTTCGGCGAATTTAATCTTTTTGAAGTGTATTTTTAGAAAGTACGAAAAGGATTTTTAAAGATTATCAAGCTGGAATGATATTTAGAAGAGTTCGTTTATTCCTACAAAAGTTGTTAAATTCTACAATTATATACTGCCCCCCCCCCCACACACACACACACACAAAAGAAAATCAAGAAAATGTTACGACTGATGAAACAGTATTATTAACGTCTCATTTTTTTAGTGAAAAAGGGTTTGTTTTTACTATACACGGTGGCAATGTTAGAAAAGTTCGTTTACTCCTACAATTTGTTTTAATTCTGCAATTATATACTGCCAAAAAAAACAGAAAATGTGACGTTTGTTGAAACAGTATTAAGTGAAATTTCTCACATTTTTAAGTGGAAAAGCTTTCTTTTACAAATGGTGGCAATGTTTTTTTTTATATACGAAAATTCGGTCACTTACACAAGAATCGCAAATGTGAAAAATTCAAACTTTCAGATGTATCACTGGATAGGTTTAAATGTTTAATTTTTGTTCAAGGGTTAAGGTTAAGATTAGCTATTTGATTTTAAAGGAGCCTTGATTGAAGGCAGTTGCAGAAGAATGCCAAAAGATTATAAACCTATGTTTCATTGTTGAAAACTTGGACATAAGAGAAATTATTGCAAGTCTATACCAGAGAGAAGACAGACTAACATAGGGAAGATTGTTTTTCAATATTAGAATAGGATCACAAAATAATAGAAAGTTCGTAATTGAACAAATGAATGTCACTGGTAGTTACATCTATATTATAATGGAGATAGACTGCATTTTTGTCTGAAGCCGAAACTATATTACTACTCAAGTCACAATTCCTTTAATTATTTACGTCAAATTCTCCATGATTTCATTCTTTTAAACCTTCAGTTATTAATAAAAATTGTTTTACATTATTAATTACTGTTGATCATATCTACGTACTAATAACATGCAATTGTTTATATATAAACAAAATAGCGATTTACAGTTTGAACGAGAAGGCTAATTTGCATATGATATTTAACATTTTATTTTAATAAATATGTGCTTGGTATTATTGATTTCTAATTGTTTGGTTTTATCTTAGAAATAATAAACAAAATCTCGTGAATAAATCTTAAAAAAGAAATTTATTTACAAGAAGAAATAACTGTAATATTATCCTTTAACTTCCTATTTTAACTAAATAGTTAAATTAGGAAAATTTACCAATGAAACAGGGGAGTAAGGGAAAATGATGGAATAGTTAGTTTCAAGTTGTTCTATTTTTCGATTATACCCCTCTGTCGCAGATCTTTTTATCTGCATTCTTAGACAGTTTAATTGCCTTTCTAATTTAATATGATATTTTATTATATTAAAACTTAAATACTTGCACCCGGAGGGTGCATATATTTGCTAGTTAGTATAATTGACGAGAAAACTTAGTAAACCTACATTAAAGAAAATTTACAAAGTTGTTCGAGGAGTCACTGGTAAGAAATTACGTTTTTCTTGGTGAATCGTCATGGAATTTAGTGTTTAGAAATTAATTTATTTTGCGTTCAGGCTGGATAGAACATTTCAAATTATGGGACTTACCATAAATTTTCTGCTAAATTTATAACAAAGTAAAAGAAAATGATTTTATCTTAAACTTAATCAATTGCTAGTTTTATTTTTTTAATAAATTTATATACTCTTTTCTAAACATCAGTTTTAATTTCTCTAATCTTTTAAACAAATTTCTATAAGAAATTTCCCATTTTTCCGTTGTATTTTTAGAGTTTTAGATGATCAATTATTTTTATTATTGTTCATTCTACACATTTTATTTTCTTAAATGAATTCCAATCTCTCTTCAAACCTGGCAAAATGCACAGCCACTTTTGGTAAAATCGTCATGGAATTTACAGTGTTAGAAAAATAGATAATTAAATTTGCGTTCCAACTTGATT
Organism: Doryteuthis pealeii; assembly: GCA_023376005.1. NCBI lineage: Eukaryota > Metazoa > Mollusca > Cephalopoda > Myopsida > Loliginidae > Doryteuthis > Doryteuthis pealeii. The sequence continues at coordinate 2,991 of JALAJA010001290.1, read as the reverse complement.
GAAAATTTCAAATTATTGGACTTTCCCATGAATTTTCTGCTATAAAATAATTTACCATCTCCCCAAAACAAATATAACGGTTAAAACTTTTCCAAAAAAAAAAAAAAAAAAAGGAATTATTTTCCCCAAAACAAATATGGCGTTTTAAAGTTTGGCAAAATTAAATTTTCCTCTTCCCTGATGCGAATTTTGACATCAAAAATATTAAAGGGTTTAAAAAAGAATTACCTTACTGTTTTCTCAGGTCTTGGGAAATGCACTAATGCAAACGCAAAGTTTAAACTAAAAGAAAATACAATAGCTATACTTAAACCAAAACGTACATTTCAAAGTTCCTTAAATTACTAATAAGGAACTTGATAAATTCGAAAATCTAGGAGTTATAGCGAAAAGATTATTCGGAATGGGCTGTCTCTACGTCAAAAAGAAAATAATATACAAGTATGCGGAATTTTCTAACGGTCTGAATGAAAGTGTTTTGTCTCACGTATATCCGCAGCCAACACCTGAGGATATTTTTGGAAAATTAAACAGTTTGAACTCTTTTTCCAAAGATACCTGCCAGACGCGTATCTACAAGTTGAAATCGACGAAAAATATCAGGAACTATTGGCTTTAAATACGTATAGGGGTCTTTGTGTAAAAAAAAAAAAAAAAAAAAAAAAAGACTTCCTTTTGGAATGAGGGTGAGACTGAGAATTTCTTTAGCGAGTGATAGATACAATGTTAATTGAATCATATTTTACTGTCATTGATTGTAATGACATACTGATAAAAATCAAAACGAGAAAATATCCCGAATAACACATGTATCAAGCATTACAGTGAATAGAAGAATATGAATTTAAATTGAGGGAAGAAAAATGTCAATTCTTCGTGAATAGTATAAAATACTTTGGATGGAATCGTAATTCAAAAGGATGCAGAGCAGTTTGAGCTAAGTCAAGAGATATTTTAAAAAAATGCTTCCCCAACGATTGTTACAGGGCTTGATTGTTATTAGAATCTGTATGAAGCGAAAATGTATAAACCGTTACATGAATTCTTGGAAAAAATTATATGTCATGAAATTTGTCGAAGAAGTGTTAAAATTCTTTTGAAGACATTAAGAAATTATTAATTCTTAGTTAAGAAATTATACATTCCTGTGATCAATGCAAATTATTATGTTATTTTCAGTCAAAGTAAAACTGGATGCAAGTGATCGTATGTTATAAGTTCCGTCAGATGCAAGTGATTATGTATCGAAGCAGTGATAAGTTCAAGTAAAGGGACTGTGACACATGCATCTAAAACTTACATCAGATGCAATGATTATGTATCGAAGCAGTTATTTGCCATAAGTTCAAAGTAAAGGACTGTGACACATGCATCTAAAACTCTATGATCAGATGCAATGCAGATTGATTATGGTATCGAAGCAGTTATTTGCCATAAGTTCAAAGTAAAGGGACTGTGACACATGCATCTAAAACTCTTACATCAGATGCAAGTGATTGGTATCGAAGCAGTTATTTGCCATAAGTTCAAAGTAAAGGGGACTGTGACCATGCATCTAAAACTCTTACATCAGATGCAAGTGATTATGGTATCGAAGCAGTTATTTCCATAAGTTCAAAGTAAAGGGACTGTGACACATGCATCTAAAACTCTTACATCAGATGCAAGTGATTATGGTATCGCAGTTATTTGCCATAAGTTCAAAGTAAAGGGACTGTGACACTTGCATCAAACTCTTACATCAGATGCAAGTGATTATGGTATCGAAGCAGTTATTTGCCATAAGTTCAAAGTAAAGGGACTGTGACACATGCATCTAAAACTCTTACATCAGATGCAAGTGATTATGGTATCGAAGCAGTTATTTGCCATAAGTTCAAAGTAAAGGGACTGTGACACATGCATCTAAAACTCTTACATCAGATGCAAGTGATTATGGTATCGAAGCAGTTATTTGCCATAAGTTCAAAGTAAAGGGACTGTGACACATGCATCTAAAACTCTTACATCAGATGCAAGTGATTATGGTATCGAAGCAGTTATTTCCATAAGTTCAAAGTAAAGGGACTGTGACCATGCATCTAAAACTCTTACATCAGATGCAAGTGATTATGGTATCGAAGCAGTTATTTTGCCATAAGTTCAAAGTAAAGGGACTGTGACACATGCATCTAAACTCTTACATCAGATGCAAGTGATTATGGTATCGAAGCAGTTATTTGCCATAAGTTCAAAGTAAAGGGACTGTGACCTACATCTAAACTCTTACATCAGATGCAGTGATTATGGTATCGAAGCAGTTATTTTGCCATAAGTTCAAAGTAAAGGGACTGTGACACATGCATCTAAAACTCTTACATCAGATGCAAGTGATTATGGTATCGAAGCAGTTATTTGCCATAAGTTCAAAGTAAAGGGACTGTGACACATGCATCTAAAACTCTTACATCAGATGCAAGTGATTATGGTATCGAAGCAGTTATTTGCCATAAGTTCAAAGTAAAGGGACTGTGACACATGCATCTAAAACTCTTACATCAGATTGCAAGTGATTATGGTAATCGAAGCAGTTATTGCCATAAGTTCAAAGTAAAAGGGACTGTGACCCATACATCTAAACTCTTTACATCAGATGCAAGTGATTATGGTATCGAAGCAGTTATTTGCCATAAGTCAAAGTAAAGGGACTGTGACCCATACATCTAAAAACTCTTACATCAATGCAAGTGATTATGGTATCGAAGCAGTTTATTTGCCATAAGTCAAGTAAAGGGACCGTGACAATGCATTAAACCTCATCATAGAACAGAAGGATTAAGATATTGTTTTTAGCAGTAAAGGAATTCATAAAAAGGATACTGGGTGGAAAGTAGGAAGTGTTTCGTTTCTAAAAAAAAAAATATTCGTACAACTGCGAATAAGTTGAACACGGTGAAGTACGTTTTTGGCTAAATTATAATTTTATAGATGGAGTTTTTACATCCTAGAATA
>JALAJA010001289.1:0-22871 GCA_023376005.1 Doryteuthis pealeii | reverse complement strand
TTCACTAATCTGAAAGGCTTTTTCTGACTGAAATATTAAGTTACGTTTTGTTTGGGAAAAACAGAGAGAGAAAAAAATTTAAGGTACGTTAACATTACATAGCACGTATTCTAACTTGAATTTTTAAACTTTGACAATTTAAAAGACCTTGTTATAAAAACGTAGACGAAGAGAGATATATAGATAGATAGATAGAGAGGTGGATAGATAGATATGAATAGACTGAGATAGATAGATAGATAGATAGATAGATAGATAGGTAAATAGATATGAACAGACCGAGATAGAAGGATAGAAGGATAGATAGATAGATAGACAGATAGAGAGATGTGAACAGACTGAGATAGATAGATAGAGAGATAGATAGATAGATAGATAGATATGAACAGACTGTGATAGATAGATAGATAGATAGATAGATAGACAGATAGATAGATAGATACTTAGATGGATATGAACAAATTGAAATAGATAGATTGAGAGATAGATATGAACGGGAATACCCGCGATGGGAGAGTGCTCACAGGGTGGCGATCACGTACAGGGGAAGTACCCGTTGCAAACGGGGGTACCCGCGACGGGAGACCCCTCACGAGGGGGGGCGGTCACATAAAGCGGAAGTACCCGTTGCAAACGGGTTTTCCGACTAAGGGGGATGCCGACGGGGCTAGGGAGAACTTAAAGGGGAAGTACCCGTTGCAAACGGGAGTACCCGCGATGGGAGAGTGCTCAGGGGGGGGGTCACGTAAAGGGGAAGTACCTGTTGCAAACGAGGTTTCCGGCAAAGTGGGATGCCGACGGGCTAGGGAGAACTCGAAGTACAAGTACTCGTTGCAAACGGGAGTACCCGCGATCGGAGAGAGCTCTCGGGGGGGGGGGATCACGTACAGGGGAAGTACCCGTTGCAAACGGGGTACCCGCGACGGGAGACCCCTCACGGGGGGGGCGTTCACGTAAAGCGGAAGTACCCGTTGCAAACGGGTTTTCCGACTAAGGGGAAGCTGACGGGGCTAGGGAGAACTTAAAGGGGAAGTACCCGTTGCAAACGAGGTGTCCGGCAAAGTGGGATGCCGACGGGGCTAGGGAGAACTTGAAGTACAAGTACTCGTTGCAAACGGGAGTACCCGCGATTGGAGACTGCTCACGGATGGGGGGCACTTAAAGGGGAAGTACTCGTTGCAAACGAGTTTTCCGGACAAAGGGGGATGCCGACGGGGCTAGGGAGAACTTGAAGTACAAGTACTCGTTGCAAACGGGAGTACCCGCGATTGGAGACTGCTCACGGATGGGGGCACTTAAAGGGGAAGTACTCGTTGCTAACGAGTTTTCCGGACAAAGGGGGATGCCGACGGGCTAGGGAACACTTGAAGTGGAAGTACTCGTTGCAAACAAGAACAGTTTAAGAATACTTTTTAGAATATTTAAAATAATAATAATAATAATAATAATAATAATAATAATAATAATAATAAGTAATTTTCCAAGTGTAAATGCGATTGAATATTTACTTAAATTCAAACTTCGTAAAAGTAAGAAATAAAGAATAAATAAATAAATCAAAGAAAGAAAGAAAGAAAGAAAGAAAGAAGCAAGCGGTGTGCCAAGCCTCTTAGTACTTTACCCTCCTCTTCGTCTCCGAGGTTTCTATGACGACCAGGCGACGTTCACTTGGCTTAGTCGGTCATCCTAAATGAAATGGATTACGGGTTGTCGACTCAAACTTTGCCTATTTTCAATGTACTTAGAATTAAAGCAAAGAATCTGACTCTAAGTACATTCCTTGTTCTTGTTCTTTTAACAAGTTTTTAATAATGAGAAGAAACAGGTGGCCGGTTTCCATGGTGATGAGAGAGAGAGAGAGAGAGAGAGAGAGAGAGAGAGAGAGAGAGAGAGAGGGGGAGGGGGGAAGGGATCCTTAGAGATCGCTTCTCTCCCTTTATCTGCGCACTTTTTTAAAATCCTGTATTTTCACGGTTAAATCCGACTTGATTTAATAATTAGGCATCAGCAGCACCGGCACGCGTTTCCTTTGGCTGCAGGGAGGACAGGGTTGGTCGGAGTGCACAGTGAACATTAACACTTCCTCGCGGGAGGACACTGACTTAGCTACTGGGTAGGTCGGTCGGAGAGGCCCATCAACAGCACCGGCACGCCGTTCCTTTGGCTGCAGGGAGGACAGGGCTGATCGGAGAGTCCCATCAGCAGCACCGGCACGCCGTTCCTTTGGCTGCAGGGAGGACAAGGCTGATCGGAGAGTCCCACACGCACGACATCACATACATACGCACAAACAAAAATACGCACACACGCGCGTGGACACAATCATATCATCACAGCCTTCACGCATTTCCATGCAAACGCACATGACATCATACACATACGCACAAACAAAAATACGCACACGTAGAAGAAAAAAAAACAAAACATTCCGCATCACGTAAACACGCAAACACGAGAATACAGTTAAAAAAAAACGCACACATTTGACCATTTACACAATTTCTGTCATTTTTAAAGGAACTTTTCGTATTACCCGATGAATGCTCTAAGCAAGAAACCGCTGGTCGTAATACCGTTCCCGTAATTAAATAAATAAAAGCAAAAACTTTTATTTGTTTTGATTTCTCATTGAACTATATATATATATATATATATATATATATATATATGTTGTACCGGCCGTTCCTACAGTGGAGAATATACACCGGTTCTCACTATAAATAGTGAGACACCGAGTGAAAAGGTGGTACTGTTACCGTTTAACGGCAAGCTATCCGTTCCTGTACAATTATTGTAAATACACTTGTCTTATTTTACCCTACCTCGACTTGACTTCTTTTTTACTGTTGGATTAACATCACAACAATATATATATATGCATTTCTTATTTTTTCAATTTGAGCGATCGACTGGAAAGTTACAATCAAAACAGCCAACAGAAGTGCGAATGTTTTGGGTAGAATTCATTTTAGTACCAACTGTCACACCTCGGTGAGTCTTGCTTCTCTGGCGAATAGTTTTGACAACTTCACCCCCGGAAAGACGGACGTCATTACCATTAAGACTCCCGACATTAAAGACGATCACTACTGTGTCGTCATTCAGGATTCGGTGTCCGAAGACTGGTTCCTAAATTCGGTAAGTAATACTTACATTCACAATTTAACTTATGTTTATAATCTAAAATGCATAAATATCTATTTAAATCAAATTAAATTTAACAGTGAATACAACAAAGAAGAACAATTTAAAGGAATCTCAAAATACAGAAACTTCAACAAATAGATATATCAACAGATAGAAACTTGGCGGGATATTCTGGACAATCATCACGAAATGTTATATTTCAAATGAAGAGTTTTTATTGTTTCTCTTTATCAAATGTAACCCTTTTCTTTATGGATTTTTCTTCAGATAACATTGCTTAATGAACGTACAAAAAAACAATACACCTTCGATCACGGAGAAAAAATGTTTTGGCAAAGGTACAATCGTTACCAAGGCAGTGAGTAATCCTTCATTTTTATGTTTCTCTCTCTTATAAAAACTAGCTAATATATGCACCCTCCGGGTGCAAGTATTTAAGTTTTGATGTTATAAAATGTCCAATCAAATTAGAAAGACTAATGAAATTAAATAAGAATGCAGATAAAAAGATTTGAAACAGAGGGGGTGTAAAAAAAAAAAACTGAAACTTACTCTTCCATCACTCATGTATTTCATTGCTAAATTTTCCTAATTTAACTATTTACTTAAATTAGTAAGTAAATAAGTAAATTACAGTTATTTCTTCTAGTTAATGAATATCTTTTAAGATTATTGAAGAGAATTTTGATCATATTCATTAAGATTAAGCCGCACAATTAGAAATCAATATTACCAAGTGCTTATTTATTAAAATCAAAATTTTAATATCAATATGCAAATTAGACTTCGCGTTCACACTGTAAACCGCTATTTTGCTGTATATATAAATACAATTACGTGTTACAATATGTAGATATGGCCAACAGTATAAATAACGTAAAACAATTTTATTAATAATTGAAGTTTAAGTAAAAATTAAATCGTGGATAATGTGACGTAAATGACTAAGGGAATTGTGACATGAGTAGTGATATAGTTTCGGTTACAGACAGACAAACACACAATCTCCATTATAATAAGATTACTGGTTAACGAAGGGGGTAAGCAGAAGAGAATAGGCGGAGTATGACATTAAGGAACGAGCGTACAACGAAATGAAAATGCAACATATTTGATATATATATAATATATATATATATATGCACTTAAAAAGGTACAAGAGAAGAAGAAAGTTCTGGTTTAGTTCGGACAAGCTTCGCGAGGTTTAATAACTTCCTTTAGAAGCTAGCGATACCTCCTCGTTTAGGTATAAGCAGTAATGTTATTATTTAAGGTTTGTTAAGGGTATTTTAGGGTTGTTTAAGGTTGTTTAAGGTTGCAAAAGTTTATTCTGTTAGCAGCCTATTGACTGCAATGGTATCAAAGTGTGAAGCTTGTCCGAGGTTGCAAATATTTCGTCGGCTCCCTCAGTTGTTATCCTGGTGATTAGGTAAATTTGCTGTCAGCCGTCATGGGTCAAATATATATATATATATATATATATATATATATATATATATATAGGTATATGTAAAACAAAATTTTTTTTGCGATGAAACAAAGAAAATACAGTGCTCAATCACAGTTTGTAAGAGCTAATATTTATTTATTTTACAATGTTTTCACAGATCAATGTTCATTATTAACAGCGACCATGGTTTCATGCTAAATAGCAATCATCAGGTTGTGGAGCAAGATCCTATGGTGTTTTTTGGAGTTCTTTACTCAATGTCACATTTTGGATTGTAAATAACGTCGGTTAGCTTTGCGGACGCTGTTATAGTCCGGAATTACTAAAAATAAATTTTTTCAAAATTTGTATTTTTTTGTAGTAATGCCAACGAAGTTGCCTCCCTTTATTCGTTAAAAATAGAACTTTTTTTTTTTTAACTTTGAAAAAAATGTTTTATTTTTTATTATTTATTCTTTATTTTTATTTTTAAATTAATTCCGTTTGGCAAAGGATGCATATGTCTTCAAAAAACCATTTTAATATATATGGTAGAGTCTTTTAAATTTTTATCCAACATAATCTTATTATAATGGAGATTGTGTGTTTGTCTGTCTGAAGCCGAAACTAAATCACTACTCAAGTCACAATTCCCTTAGTTATTGACGTCACATTCACCATGAATTTATTTTTATTTAAACCTTAGTTATTGATAAAATTGTTATACCTTATTAATACTTTTGACTTTATCTACATTCTAATAACATGCAATTGTATTTATATATGCAACAAAATAGCGGGTTACAGTGTGAACAGGAAAGCTAATTTGCATATTGATATTAAAAGTTTAATTTTATTAAATATGCGCTTGGTATTATTGATTTCTAATTGTTTGTTTTTTTTTCTTAATGAATATGAGCAAAAAACGATAAATCTTAAAAGAAATCCTTTAATATAAAGAAATAACAGTAATGTTATTCTTTACTTCCTAATTTAACTAAATAGTTAAATTAAGAAAATTCAACAATAAAAGGAGGGAGTGATGGAAAATGATGGAAGACTTAGTTTCAAAGTTGTTCTATTCTTCGATTATACCCCCTCTGTTTCAAATCATTTTATTTGGATTTTTATTTAGTTTCAAAAGTATTTCAAATTTAACATATTTCATTACATTAAAATTCAAATACTTGCACCCGGAGGGTGCATATATTTGCTAGTATATATAACATATATATATATATATAAACTGACATGGCTTGTCTTGACAAAGGCTGCCATACTTGACCGAGTATATTGTGGTGATAAACGAGTTGTTTTAATTGTTGAAAAAAAAAAGACCAACGTTTTTTTGTTCTTCTTTTCAGACAGACCTTTCTTTTGGACAGTGAATGTGGTAACTGGAAATATTGGCATGGATGGAGGCCTTGATATAAATTTCAAAGGCTTGAAGTGTCACACGCTGATCACTTTGGACAACAAGTTCGACAATTTCATGGTCAACAGCAGCGACCTCTTCGAAGTCCGAGCCGAGGATTGCGGCCAGTTAGAAAGTATCCAACTAAATTGTCAGCAAGAATGCCATTGGATAATGAAACATATCACGGTAAGAATATTGTAACGTGCCGGTGGCTGATATCTTATTATTGTGTGTTTTTCTGTCTGTAACAATAATACAATATCAATTTTCGCTTTTATATAGTTTGTCCTTATGGCATTATTTTGTGCAGCAATCATTAATGATTCAGTTTCTCTTTTGAGGTTTCCTTTTCTTAACCATGTCCACCTCTTTTCATGTGCAACCTCTTCAATTTGTCGTTTCATTATTATTATTATTATTATTATTATTATTATTATTATTATCTAATTACAGAAGCACATGTTGGAAGAGATATAAACTTCCAAACAAGAACTACAGATATTTGTTTTAGACAGACACTTGTTAAAGATTACAAGCCATGTGGACGACCAATCAAAGGTCATTTTATAGGTATTACGCAAGACACATTTCCAACGAATATTGAGCTGAGGGTGCGTCCAGAACCTGGAAAAACAAGTAAGTAATTCATACTACCAATTAGATTGGGGGTAATTCCATGTTAAATCATACAGGCTATGTCACCCACAGACTTCAATTTTTCTGAAATTTTGTCCAAGTGTGGATTATGATAAAGTTAGGCAATCCACAAAATTTGAGCTTCCAATTCCAAAAATTGGTGGAGTTATGTTGATTCTTAGCTCTCCAAATTTGAGATGGGGTCGCGAAAAATGGCGACTTTTTGTAACCTATTTTTGTCTGTAAAATGAGTTCTAGAGCTTCCCTAAGGGCCGGTATCGAACCAGTAACCTTGTGGTTCCTAGACGGACACTCTACTGACTGAGCTAAACCCACCATGTGTAAAAAAATAATAATTTTCAGTCATAATTATAATGGTCCCCTTTTTTTTATTTATGTCTTTTTTAAATTTTCATTTTTTTAATTTTCAGTTTGGTACCTTACTGTACAACTCCCCTGGGCTGTAAGCAACGTTTATGTACGACTTGAAGACGATAAACTTTCTACTTTCATCTCGTACGTTTCAACGATGACCAAGAGCATCTCAACTCATTTTTACACTGAGGACATATTGTTCAGCAATGCCGATACATTGACTCTTATCACTGAACCTTCAAATATCACATGTGCTAGTATATCAGTGAGTATAAATCACGTACTACATTTTCTCTGTTAATAACACTGTTGTATACCCTTTCTTTCGTGTAGGAAGCGCGTGGTGTAATGGTTAAAGTCATGGGAAACGGACTCGTCGCCCTGAGTTCAAATCCTGGACGTGGTAATTGCATTTCACTTAGCACTAATATCCTTGGGAAAGGTATGAATCTTACTCTACATCCAGCTATGGGTAAATAGCAGGGCAGCACTGGGTTCTTTAACCTTCTGTAGTGTGCTATTGTAACAGCCTTGTAGTCTGCGGACACAATGCCTTCGAAAGTGTGCTGTGAAAATATGCCTCCGTCCAGGTCAACGGTCCGTAGAAGTAAGCCCTGTTTTTGGGCTAAGTGACGAGTGAAGTTTAGGGACCGCTATTTACGCGACTACCCTCAGTAAGTAAAGTTTTTGGTTTTGGCGCCAACATACGATGTTGGCGATTCGTTCCCTAGCGGCAGGGGGAGATAATTAACTATGGAATTTCCAATATTCTCTCATGTGGTTTAAATCTGTAATCTTTATTGGGTAAACTTTCTCTTTCAACATAGCGCAGAAAAAGGAGTCAATGGGAGAAAGGAAAAATAACATAATACAATAGTGAAATCTCCATCTACCCAAACTTTGTGCATACCCTGTATATTACTTATTTGACCATGTAAATTAATATTTTAATTTTAGTTTTAAGATGAAATTTAATCTTTAATAATTTCATCTGAAATTATAGTTTTAATCAATAGTTTTAAGGCTCACTAAATCATATAATATATATAAATTTATATATTATATATATTATATATTAAGAGTAAGGAAATGAATCCGACGGTATATGTATAGATAAAAGGGTATGAAAACACACAATGCTGTTAAAATGACTCATCGATTTTCTGCTTCTCTTTCGACGAGTCCGGATTAAAAACAAGCTCTGGTGATGATTTTTTATAAATCGAAATATTGTTCAATATTAGCTATGAATATGAATATTTTCATTTTAACAGTGCTGTGTGTTTTCATACCCTTTTTTCTATACACATTATATATTATTATATATTAAATATTATATATTTGATATTATATTTTTTGTTAATATATTTTTAGGTACAGTTGGACAGGGTGAAAAACAATGAAACAAAAACTGGTATTCCAAATGCAATAAAATCATTCAAATGTGGATGGAAATTTAGTAAGTATTTTGTTCTTGTGTTTTTTTTTTTTTGTAGGGGGTTGGGAGGTAATGAAAAAAATAGCTTCGCACTAAAGAAGTGTAGCGTAATTAAAACGGTCTATGGAGAATTTCGATTGAAAAGAAAACGGTAATCGGGTTTCTGGGTAAAGAGAAAGAGATGGAAAAAAAAAGAACAAAAAGAAAATAAAGTTTAAGATTCTAGGCACTCAACGTATGTCAGCCAGTGACTGGTCAATGACCCTGTAACTAGATAAGAAAGAAAAAGAAAAAAATGGATGACAAACGGAAATAAAGGAAACTCTGGGGTTTTTTTTCCGCTGGGATCCCATTAGGAACGGGCGTTGGTTTTCGGATTCCGTGGTGATGTGTTTCGGCTGTCTGTGATCGGTGTGCATAGTAGTGACAACAAAAAACCCAAATTACTATACATTTAATTAACCATTGAAATTAATTATTGAATCTATTATTGAGACAGTTGTTTGTGTTAGTATTGCAATGTATAATTTCAATTAAACTTAGTTTAAAAAAATATTTTTCAACATTAAATGTATAGTAAGTAAAGTCGTCGGGGCGGCCTAAAGTCGGTATCAGCCAGTCAGTGAGGGAGTCTATCCCTTTTCAATAGCGCTAGACCAAGGATATTTTTTTAGCATCTGAGGTCGAGCGCCACACCTTCCATCAGCTCCTTACTTTACCGCACAGATCCCTGTGCTACTCATACGCTGAGTTGGCTGGGACCGGTATCGAACTAGGAACCTTGTGCTTTCTAGCCGAACGCTCTACCGACTGAGCTAACCCGGCCCCAAATGTATAGTAATTTGGGTTAATTTTGTTGTTTATTTTTTAAAAAGCAATACGTAATTAAAAACAACCTTAATCCCCTAAAACCGTAACCCAATTCGCAAAATGTTAATTCATAGACTGTAGTTAAACTGTCATTGGGTACCAGCAAAAAACTTTCCGTTTTAATTTTCCGACCTAATTCAGAAGTCAACGAAATAATTGTATTATTTTTTGTTTTTGTTTTAATTTTTGTTATCTTTTATTTTATCTAATAGATGTAGCATATGTGTCCACAACAACTAATGTCCCCAAAACAACATCATCAACAAAGACGACGGCATCGACAATTAAAACAGTTACGCGGCCGACAACGGGAGGGAAAACACCAACATCTCATGGTTCGCCTCTGGCGTCCATGCCGACCGCGACCGCGACCGCGACCGCGATCGAAACCGCATCGACTGAAAACAGTGTGACGAATACCAGTTTGGTTGATGGCACAGGATATCCCGTAAGTGGTCCAGTCGAAGACACGACCGCTGTAAATACGACCGTCTCGAATTCGACCGCGACCGACGTGTCCACTTCGGTCAGTTCGATCGCAGATGTTTCGACTACGCACGCGGCGGCGGCGGCGGCGCGGCCCAGCGAAAAAACAACGCGGTGCTCGTGCAATTGCCCGAAGATGAATTTTACCCAGGCGGAGATGGATGCCCGGATGAAGGAGCTGGTAAAGGAGCTGAAAGTGAATCGGAATGAAACCAGCAGTTATTTACGGTCCAAGAAAAGTGCCCCGGATGAACGGGTTTCGTCTCAGGTCATCGGAAGTACGGCAGTCATTATAATGTCCATACCATTCGGACTTATTGTCCTGGTTGATTTGATACCACTCTTTCATTTTATTTATAAAAAGGTGATTTCACTTATGTAAAACCACACATACTATATATATATATATATATATATATATATATATATATATATAAGTGTATTTTGGCAGCATTTTTTCTTTTATACAAGTTTTGTTGAACTGTACAGACAATTCTTGTGGGACAAGTTTTTGGTTGATCCTTTCTAATTTTCGAGCCATCTTTTTGGTGTCGGGGTGTAACGAAATAAACTTTGAAATCAGTCAACATGTTCTCAAATGCTTATAATTTTCCGCCTATCCTCTAAAAAAAGATTTTGCTATTGAATTTTAATTTGATTACGTGTACCAACCATCTATTTATTTAATTTATTGTGAGTTCAACAACTCCATAAACTTCTGATTAAAATCGTTTGTTTACAAAAATTTGGAAGCGAAAATTACCAGTGATGAGTTAAAATATGAACCTTTCATTAAGTTGATGATTTGGGGTGCTTATTGGTCACCTGGTCCCATATATTTGTTTGTTTTCTTGTTGGTAAAGAAGAACAGTTTTCTCGTTTATTACTACCATAAAATAAACTGAACCCTCATTTTATGTCGGTGTTTTTGCAATAAATGTTTTATTTTTCTTGCACCCGTTATTTTACAATACTGAATATATATATATATATATATATATATATATATAGAGAGAGAGAGAGAGAGAAAGACAGTTTATAACAATAACGATGAGGAAAATAGTCCGAATAATCAAAATAATGCAAATTATCGAGGCTAATTTATCTTGGCACTTTTGAAAATTGGGCATTCAACTTGATATTATCATTGAGATTGTCGAAGAAATGTGTAAAAAAAAAAAAGAAAGGAAGGAAGGAATAAGGAAATTGTGTGTAAAGCCCCCCCCCTATCTCTCTCTCTCTCTCTCTCTCTTTCTCTCTCTCTCTCTCATCACCATAGAAACCGGCCGCCTGCAGTAGTCAATCCAAAGAAAGTCAGAATATGAAATGGATTACAGTTGTCATCTGAAACAATGACCTTTTTTGAAAGTTTAAATGTACGTTAACTTGAAGGAATTTAAGAACGAATTTAAGAAGACCTTTTTGCGACTTTTAAATAATACTACTATAATTTTTTTAGTTTGAATAATAATATTTTACAAGTACATGTCGAAGAAATGTCTAAAGAAAGAAAGAAAGAAAGAAAGAAAGAAAGTAAAAAGATATAAGAGTAAGTAAATAAATCAGTGAAAGAAAGAAAGAAAGAAAGAAGTTGTCATGCTAATCAACAGCAGAGGTTTAGGGTTAGGGTTAGCGGTAGGCAACTTCAACACGAGTTTTTTGGCCAGTTTGAATACGACTCACACCCATACACATTGTGGGTGTGCACTTCTTCTAACAAGCCGATAAAGTACCCATTGCAAACGGGAGTACCCGCGATGGGAGAGTGCTCACAGGGGGGCGGGCGGTCAAATAAAGGGGAAGAACCCGTTGCAAACGAGGTTTCCGGAGAAAGTGGGATGCCGACGGGGCTAGGGAGAACTTGAAGTACAAGTACCCGTGGCAAACGGGGTACCCGCGATGGGAGAGTGCTCACGGGGGTGGGGTGGTCACGTAAAGGGGAAGTACCGTTGCAAACGAGGTTTCCGGCAAAGTGGGATGCCGACGGGGCTAGGGAGAACTCGAAGTACAAGTACTCGTTGCAAACGGGAGTACCCGCGATGGGAGAGTGCTCACGGGGGAGGGGAAATGACGTACAGGGGAAGTACCCGTTGCAAACGGGGGTACCCGCGACGGGACACCCCTCAAGGGGGGGTCACGTAGAGCGGAAGTACCCGTTCCAAACGGGTTTTCCAACTAAGGGGGATGCCGACGGGTCTAGGGAGAACTCGAAGTACAAGTACTCGTTGCAAACGGGAGTACCCGCGATGGGAGAGTGCTCAGGGGGGGGGAAATCACGTACAGGGGAAGTACCCGTTGCAAACGGGGGTACCCGCGACGGGAGACCCCTCACTGGGGGGGGGCGGTCACGTAAAGCGGAAGTACCCGTTGCAAACGGGTTTTCCGACTAAGGGGGATGCCGACGGGGCTAGGGAGAACTTAAAGGGGAAGTACCCGTTGCAAACGGGAGTACCCGCGATGGCAAAGTGCTCACGGGGGGGGGGTCACGTAAAGGGGAAGTACCCGTTGAAAACGAGGTTTCCGGCAAAGTGGGATGCCGACGGGGCTAGGGAGAACTCGAAGTACAAGTACACGTTGCAAACGGGAATACCCGCGGTGAGAGAGTGCTCACGGGGGGGATAACGTACAGGGGAAGTACCCGTTGCAAACGGGGGTACCCGCGACGGGAGACCCCTCACGGGGGGGGGCGGTCACGTGAAGCGGAAGTACCCGTTGCAAACGGGTTTTCCGACTAAGGGGGATGCCGACGGGGCTAGGGAGAACTTAAAGGGGAAGTACCCGTTGCAAACGGGAGTACCCGCGATGGGAGAGTGCTCACGGGGGGGGAGCGGTCACGTAAAGGGGAAGTACCCGTCGAAAACGAGGTTTCCGGCAAAGTGGGATGCCGACGGGGCTAGGGAGAACTCGTTGCAAACGGGAGTACCCGCGATGGGAGAGTGTTCACGGTGGGGGGGGGGTCGCGTACAGGGAAGTACCCGTTGCAAACGGGGGTACCCGCGACGGGAGACCCCTCACGGGGGGGGGCGGTCACGTGAAGCGGAAGTACCCGTTGCAAACGGGTTTTCCAACTAAGGGGGATGCCGACGGGGCTAGGGAGAACTTGAAGTACAAGTACACGTTGCAAACGGGAGTACCCGCGATGGGAGAGTGCTCACGGGAGGGGGGGTCACGTACAGGAAAGTACCCGTTGCAAACGGGGGTACCAGCGACGGGAGACCCCTCACGGGGGGGGCGGTCACGTGAAGCGGAAGTACCCGTTGCAAACGGGTTTTCCGACTAAGGGGATGCCGACGGGGCTAGGGAGAACTTAAAGGGGAAGTACCCGTTGCAAACGGGAGTACCCGCGATGGGAGAGTGCTCACGGGGGGGCGGTCACGTAAAGGGGAAGTACCCGTCGAAAACGAGGTTTCCGGCAAAGTGGGATGCCGACGGGGCTAGGGAGAACTCGAAGTACAAGTACTCGTTGCAAACAGGAGTACCCGCGATCGGAGCGTGCTCACGAATGGGGGGCACGTAAAGGGGAAGTACTCGTTGCAAACGAGTTTTCCGGACAAAGGGAGATGCCGACGGGGCTGGAACACTTGAAGTGGAAGGACTCGTTGCAAGCAAGAACAGTTTAAGAATACTTTTTAGAATATTTAAAATAATAATAATAATAATAATAATAATAATAATAATAATAGTAATAATAATAAGTAATTTTCCAAGTGTAAATGCGAATGAATATTTACTTAAATTCAAACTTCGTAAAAGTAAGAAATAAAGAATAAATAAATAAATAAATCAAAGAAAGAAAGAAAGAAAGAAAGAAAGAAAGAAGCAAGCGGTGTGCCAAGCCCCTTAGTACTTTACCCACCCCTTCGTCTCCGAGGTTACTATGACGACAAGGCGACGTTCACTTGGCTTAGTCGGTCATCCCAAATGAAATGGATTAGACTTGTCGACTCAAACTTTGCCTATTTTCAATGTACTTAGAATTAAATCAAAGAATCTGACTCGAAGTACATTCCTTGTTCTTGTTCTTTTAACAAGTTTTTAATAATGAGAAGAAACAGGTGGCCGGTTTCCATGGTGATGAGAGAGAGAGAGAGAGAGAGAGAGAGGGGGGAGGGGGAAGGGATCCTTAGAGATCGCTTCTCTCCCTTTATCTGCGCACTTTTTAAAATCCTGTATTTTCACGGTTAAATCCGACTTGATTTAATAATTAGGCATCAGCAGCACCGGCACGCGTTTCCTTTGGCTGCAGGGAGGACAGGGTTGGTCGGAGTGCACAGTAAACATTAACACTTCCTCGCGGAGGACACTGACTTAGCTACTGGGTAGGTAGGTCGGTCGGAGAGGCCCATCAACAGCACCGGCACGCCGTTCCTTTGGCTGCAGGGAGGACAGGGCTGATCGGAGAGTCCCATCAACAGCACCGGCACGCCGTTCCTTTGGCTGCAGGGAGGACAGGGCTGATCGGAGAGTCCCATCAGCAGCACCGGCACGCCGTTCCTTTGGCTGCAGGGAGTGCACCGTGAACATTAACACTTCCTCGCGGGGGGACACTGACTTAGGCTACTGGGTAGGTCGGTCGGTCGGTCGGTCGGAGAGTCCCATCAGCAGCACCGGCACGCCGTTCCTTTGGCTGCAGGGAGGACAGGGCTGGTCGGAGAGCACCGTCAACACCAACACTCCGCTCGGGACACTGACTTAGGCTTACGACACTCTGGCCAGTGGGCGTGTATAGCGGGCGCAAGTCAGTTTTGAGTGACAACACGCTTTGCTGCCTGTTAGGTGGCCAATGAAGGAAAATGTAAAGAACCCTGGTTGGCACCGGGGTCCGAAGACTGGCGACAGCAGATACGACTCGGCCGGACACACCCTGCCTCATAGTCGTTGAGCCGTGAACACTGAAGGAAACGAAAGCAGAGTTGATAATTTTAATTGGAGATATAACAGCATGCCGAATGTGACGAACGGAAGGGTTTGAGACGGAAGGAAGCGGACAGTTCGGCTGCAGGCTGTGTGTGACGGTAGCGTGCCACCGAATGTGAAGAACGGGGATCGGAGCCTTTGACTGCGGATACGGAAGGGCTCGACACAGAACGAAGTATACGGCTCGGCTGCAGACTTGGTGTGCGACGGTAGCTTGCCTGCTGATAGTCGACGACCCAGCAAGTGTTTGAAGGCGAAAAAAATCAATGTAATGGAAGATTTGATAAATGTAAATTCCTTGTGAATTTTGTTTGTAAGAGAACTACTTGCCAAACGCCAGGCACCGTGAATGGGATTGTTCGGCTTACGACACTGCGCCGGCCTGTGCCCTCGTATTGTGGCAAGTCAGATTGGAGTCACAGCCAGCTCGCTGAATGTTAGGTCGCCAGCTGCGAACCCCGGTCCCCACCGGTGGTGGGATCCGGAGTTCGAAGACTGGCGGCAGCAGCAGATGCGTCTCGGCTGGACACACCCTGCAGTTGACGGCCTTGGCTGCAGGCATGTGTGACGACGACGACGACGACGACGAAAACCACCCAGCGAGACTGGAAACGAAATCGAATTTAAAGAATTTTATGCGGAACACAACAACGGCTTGCCAAAGGCCAGGGACGGGAAGCGTAGCCTGTGAATACAGACACCGCAGCTGCAGTTAAGCCGCCGGTAGTAGCCTGCTGCTGCTGCTGCAGCCTGGAAGTGCACCCAGCAAACACTCAATCAAACGAACCCGAAATTTGATAAATTATATGCGGAATCGATGCGGAATCTAACAGCTTTGATGGCAGAGACGGAAGGGTTTCACACGAAAGGAAGCGGACGGCTGGACTGCAGCAGGCTCCGTGTGACGGTAGCCAGCCTGCAACAGTTTGCTCTGAACGAAATTTGATAATTTTTATTCGGAATATCACAGCGTGCCGAATGTCCCGCACGGGGGATCGGAGCCTTTGACTGGGAAGACGGAAGCCATTGACAAGGAAGCAGATAGCTCGGCCGCAGACGTGCTGCTGCTGTGCAACGGTGGCCTGCACCTCGGCCCAGGCTCTGTTTGTTGCCAGCCAGTCTGCCTGCTGATAGTGTTCGTCGACCCAGCAACACTGACGACCAAAAGAAAGTAAATTGATAATTTTTATTCGGAATATCACAGCGTGCCGATTGTCCGCACGGGGATCGGAGCCTTTGAACTGGGAAGACGGAAGCCATTGACAAGGAAGCAGATAGCTCGGCTGCAGACGTGATGCTGTGCGACGGTAGCCTGCACTGCAGCTCGTAACTCGGCTGCAGGCTCTGTTTGTTGCTAGCCAGTCTGCCTGCTGATAGTGTTCTTCGACCCAGCAACACTCTCGACCAAACGAAATTAAATTCGATAATTTTTATTCGGAATATCACAGCGTGCCGAACGTCCCGCACGGGGATCGGAGCCTTTGACCGGGAAGACGGAAGCCATTGACGAGGAAGCAGATAGCTCGGCCGCAGACGTGCTGCTGCTGTGCAACGGTGGCCTGCACCTCGGCCCAGGCTCTGTTTGTTGCTAGCCAGTCTGCCTGCTGATAGTGTTAGTCGACCCAGCAACACTCACGACCAAAAGAAAGTAAATTTGATAATTTTTATTCGGAATATCACAGCGTGCCGAATGTCACGAACGGGTGATCGGAGCCTTTGACTGGATACACGGAAGGAAGCAGATAGCTCGGCTGCAGGCTCTGAGTGACGTCGCAAGCCTGCCTGCTGATAGTCCTCGTCGTCGACCCAACAACACTCTCGATCAAACCGCTATACATGATCGCTCGAACGAGTCCGATCCAAGCACCGAATCGCGAGGGAAAGCGTACGTTCGGTGCATGTGAGTGCTTCGCCGAGGAGAAAAGAGTAACGTAAGCGTTCGTCACACGTCTTTATCGGCACCCGTCGGTTTCGTTGGTTCGAGCGAGCCAGCGAGCAAACGAAGTAACGACGGTCGGGGAACCTGTAATAGGCGGCGTCGGGACCTGCGGACGGAAAGCGACGACAAGAGTTCAAAAACTACTGCGACCCGAACGGTGGTGTTGGCAACCACTGTACGAATAGCGACGAGTTGGCGGACGGTTAGGGCATCGCTGCAAGCAGAACGAGTGCGACCATCCAATGTTTTGCCATAAAGAGGAAATACCTATTAAGCTGTTGATTGTGTCAGCTGACAACGCTCGCAAGGGTAGGGCCGTCATACTGATCTCAGATCGAATAGCGGATCAGAAACAGCAGCTGTCTAAGCGAACCATCATTACGACTGCGCTCTCCACTTATGTCTGAACCCCGATTTATTGCAACAAGTAACCAAGTAAGCCGACGAGTGTATCGGATTTCAACGGTCGCCAGGGGTAGGGCCTCGATACTGGTCTCGGTCCGAATAGCCTGCGAGGGCCAGGCGCCTACTCGAAGTGCGTTTCCCAACGGAATTGGGTAGGGCCTCGATACGGGTCTCTGGTCGAATAGAGCCGGCAATATCCTTTCGAACTTCGAGCACACCCGGTCCTCGCACTCTATTCGGAGACCCGTATCGAGGCCCTACCCCCTGGCGACCGTTGAATTCCGTTGGGAAACGCACTTCGAGTAGGCGCCTGCCCTCGCAGGCTATTCGGACCGAGACCAGTATCGAGGCCCTACCCCTGGCGACCGTTGAAATCCGATACACTCGTCGCTTACTTGGTTACTTGTTGCAATAAATCGGGGTTCAGACATAAGGGAGAGCGCAGTCGTAATGATGGTTCGCTTAGACAGCTGCTGTTTCTGATCCGCTATTCGATCTGAGATCAGTATGACGGCCCTACCCTTGCGAGCGTTGTCAGCTGACACAATCAACAGCTTATAGGTATTTCCTCTTTATGGCAAAACATTGGATGGTCGCACTCGTTCTGCTTGCAGCGATGCCCCTAACCGTCCGCCAACTCGTCGCTATTCGTACAGTGGGTTGCCAACACCACCGTTCGGGTCGCAGTAGTTTTTGAACTCTTGTCGTCGCTTTCCGTCCGCAGGTCCCGACGCCGCCTATTACAGGTTCCCGACCGTCGTTACTTCGTTTGCTCGCTGGCTCGCTCGAACCGACGAAACCGACGGGTGCCGATAAAGACGTGTGACGAACGCTTACCGTTACTCGTTTCTCCTCGGCGAAGCACTCACATGCACCGAACGTACCGCTTTCCCTCGCGATTCGGTGCTTGGATCGGACTCGTTCGAGCGATCATGTATAGCGGTTTGATCGAGAGTGTTGTTGGGTCGACGACGAGGACTATCAGCAGCAGGCTTGCGACCGTCACTCAGAGCCTGCAGCCGAGCTATCTGCTTCCTTCCGTGTATCCAGTCAAAGGCTCCGATCACCCGTTCGTGACATTCGGCACGCTGTGATATTCCGAATAAAAATTATCAAATTTACTTTCTTTTGGTCGTGAGTGTTGCTGGGTCGACTAACACTATCAGCAGGCAGACTGGCTAGCAACAAACAGAGCCTGGGCCGAGGTGCAGGCCACCGTTGCACAGCAGCAGCACGTCTGCGGCCGAGCTATCTGCTTCCTCGTCAATGGCTTCCGTCTTCCCGGTCAAAGGCTCCGATCCCCCGTGCGGGACGTTCGGCACGCTGTGATATTCCGAATAAAAATTATCGAATTTAATTTCGTTTGTCGAGAGTGTTGCTGGGTCGAAGAACACTATCAGCAGGCAGACTGGCTAGCAACAAACAGAGCCTGCAGCCGAGTTACGAGCTGCAGTGCAGGCTACCGTCGCACAGCATCACGTCTGCAGCCGAGCTATCTGCTTCCTTGTCAATGGCTTCCGTCTTCCCAGTTCAAAGGCTCCGATCCCCGTGCGGACAATCGCACGCTGTGATATTCCGAATAAAAATTATCAAATTTACTTTCTTTTGGTCGTGAGTGTTGCTGGGTCGGAACACTATCAGCAGGCAGACTGGCTGGCAACAAACAGAGCCTGGCCGTGCAGGCCACCGTTGCACAGCAGCAGCACGTCTGCGCCGAGCTATCTGCTTCCTTGTCAATGGCTTCCGTCTTCCCAGTCAAAGGCTCCGATCCCCGTGCGGGACATCGGCACGCTGTGATATTCCGAATAAAAATTATCAAATTTCGTTCAGAGCAAACTGTTGCAGGCTGGCTACCGTCACACAGAGCCTGCTGCAGTCCAGCCGTCCGCTTCCTTTCGTGTGAAACCCTTCCGTCTCTGCCATCAAAGCTGTTAGATTCCGCATCGATTCCGCATATAATTTATCAAATTTCGGGTTCGTTTGATTGAGTGTTTGCTGGGTGCACTTCCAGGCTGCAGCAGCAGCAGCAGCAGGCTACTACCGGCGGCTTAACTGCAGCTGCGGTGTCTGTATTCACAGGCTACGCTTCCCGTCCCTGGCCTTTGGCAAGCCGTTGTTGTGTTCCGCATAAAATTCTTTAAATTCGATTTCGTTTCCAGTCTCGCTGGGTGGTCGTCGTCGTCGTCGTCGTCGTCGTCACACATGCCTGCAGCCAAGGCCGTCAACTGCAGGGTGTGTCCAGCCGAGACGCATCTGCTGCTGCCGCCAGTCTTCGAACTCCGGTTCCCACCACCCCGGTGGGGCCGGGGTTCGCAGCTGGCGACCTAACATTCAGCAAGCTGGCTGTGACTCCAATCTGACTTGCCCCAATACGAGGGCACAGGCCGGCGCAGTAAGCCGAACAATCCCATTCACGGTGCCTGGCGTTTGGCAAATCTTTTGCAAATCTTCCATTACATTGATTTTTTTCGCCTTCAAAGACTTGCTGGGTCGTCGACTATCAGCAGGCAAGCTACCGTCGCACACCAAGTCTGCAGCCGAGCCGTATACTTCGTTCTGTGTCGAGCCCTTCCGTATCCGCAGTCAAAGGCTCCGATCCCCGTTCTTCACATTCGGTGGCACGCTACCGTCACACACAGCCTGCAGCCGAGCTGTCCGCTTCCTTCCGTCTCAAACCCTTCCGTTCGTCACATTCGGCATGCTGTTATATCTCGAATTAAAATTATCAACTCTGCTTTCGTTTCCTTCAGTGTTCACGGCTCAACGACTATGAGGCAGGGTGTGTCCGGCCGAGTCGTATCTGCTGTCGCCAGTCTTCGGACCCCGGTGCCAACCAGGGTTCTTTACATTTTCCTTCATTGGCCA
The DNA here is from genome assembly GCA_023376005.1 of Doryteuthis pealeii. Classification (NCBI taxonomy): domain Eukaryota; kingdom Metazoa; phylum Mollusca; class Cephalopoda; order Myopsida; family Loliginidae; genus Doryteuthis; species Doryteuthis pealeii. The sequence goes on along the minus strand of JALAJA010001289.1, from coordinate 2,947 downwards.
CCTAACAGGCAGCAAAGCGTGTTGTCACTCAAAACTGACTTGCGCCCGCTATACACGCCCACTGGCCAGAGTGTCGTAAGCCTAAGTCAGTGTCCCGAGCGGAGTGTTGGTGTTGACGGTGCTCTCCGACCAGCCCTGTCCTCCCTGCAGCCAAAGGAACGGCGTGCCGGTGCTGCTGATGGGACTCTCCGACCGACCGACCGACCGACCTACCCAGTAGCCTAAGTCAGTGTCCCCCCGCGAGGAAGTGTTAATGTTCACGGTGCACTCCCTGCAGCCAAAGGAACGGCGTGCCGGTGCTGCTGATGGGACTCTCCGATCAGCCCTGTCCTCCCTGAGCCAAAGGAACGGCGTGCCGGTGCTGTTGATGGGCCTCTCCGACCGACCTACCTACCCAGTAGCTAAGTCAGTGTCCTCCCGCGAGGAAGTGTTAATGTTTACTGTGCACTCCGACCAACCCTGTCCTCCCTGCAGCCAAAGGAAACGCGTGCCGGTGCTGCTGATGCCTAATTATTAAATCAAGTCGGATTTAACCGTGAAAATACAGGATTTTAAAAAGTGCGCAGATAAAGGGAGAGAAGCGATCTCTAAGGATCCCTTCCTCTCCTCTCTCTCTCTCTCTCTCTCTCTCTCTCTCTCTCTCATCACCATGGAAACCGGCCACCTGTTTCTTCTCATTATTAAAAACTTGTTAAAAGAACAAGAACAAGGAATGTACTTAGAGTCAGATTCTTTGATTTAATTCTAAGTACATTGAAAATAGGCAAAGTTTGAGTCGACAAGTCTAATCCATTTCATTTGGGATGACCGACTAAGCCAAGTGAACGTCGCCTTGTCGTCATAGTAACCTCGGAGACGAAGGGGGGGTAAAGTACTAAGGGGCTTGGCACACCGCTTGCTTCTTTTTTCTTTCTTTCTTTCTTTCTTTCTTTCTTTGATTTATTTATTTATTTATTCTTTATTTCTTACTTTTACGAAGTTTGAATTTAAGTAAATATTCATTCGCATTTACACTTGGAAAATTACTTATTATTATTACTATTATTATTATTATTATTTATTATTATTATTATTTTAAATATTCTAAAAAGTATTCTTAAACTGTTCTTGTTTGCAACGAGTACTTCCACTTCAAGTGTTCCCTAGCCCCGTCGGCATCTCCCTTTGTCCGGAAAACTCGTTTGCAACGAGTACTTCCCCTTTACGTGCCCCCCATTCGTGAGCAGTCTCCATCGCGGGTACTCCGTTTGCAACGAGTACTTGTACTTCGAGTTCTCCCTAGCCCCGTCGGCATCCCACTTTGCCGGAAACCTCGTTTTCGACGGGTACTTCCCCTTTACGTGACCGCCCCCCCGTGAGCACTCTCCATCGCGGGTACTCCCGTTTGCAACGGGTACTTCCCCTTTAAGTTCTCCCTAGCCCCGTCGGCATCCCCTTAGTCGGAAAACCCGTTTGCAACGGGTACTTCCGCTTCACGTGACCGCCCCCCCCCCGTGAGGGGTCTCCCGTCGCTGGTACCCCGTTTGCAACGGGTACTTTCCCTGTACGTGACCCCCCCTCCCGTGAGCACTCTCCCATCGCGGGTACTCCCGTTTGCAACGTGTACTTGTACTTCAAGTTCTCCCTAGCCCCGTCGGCATCCCCCTTAGTTGGAAAACCCGTTTGCAACGGGTACTTCCGCTTCACGTGACCGCCCCCCCCCCGTGAGGGTCTCCCGTCGCGGGTACCCCCGTTTGCAACGGGTACTTCCCCTGTACGCGACCCCCCCCCCCCGTGAACACTCTCCCATCGCGGGTACTCCCGTTTGCAACGAGTTCTCCCTAGCCCCGTCGGCATCCCACTTTGCCGGAAACCTCGTTTTCGACGGGTACTTCCCCTTTACGTGACCGCCCCCCCCCGTGAGCACTCTCCCATCGCGGGTACTCCCGTTTGCAACGGTACTTCCCCTTTAAGTTCTCCCTAGCCCCGTCGGCATCCCCCTTAGTCGGAAAACCCGTTTGCAACGGGTACTTCCGCTTCACGTGACCGCCCCCCCGTGAGGGGTCTCCCGTCGCGGGTACCCCGTTTGCAACGGGTACTTCCCCTGTACGCCCCCCCCCGTGAGCACTCTCCCACGCGGGTATTCCCGTTTGCAACGAGTACTTGTACTTCGAGTTCTCCCTAGCCCCGTCGGCATCCCACTTTGCCGGAAACCTCGTTTTCAACGGGTACTTCCCCTTTACGTGACCCCCCCCCCCGTGAGCACTCTGCCATCGCGGGTACTTCCCGTTTGCAACGGGTACTTCCCCTTTAAGTTCTCCCTAGCCCGTCGGCATCCCCTTAGTCGGAAAACCCGTTTGCAACGGGTACTTCCGCTTTACGTGACGCCCCCCCCAGTGAGGGGTCTCCCGTCGCGGGTACCCCGTTTGCAACGGGTACTTCCCCTGTACGTGATTCCCCCCCCCTGAGCACTCTCCCATCGCGGGTACTCCCGTTTGCAACGAGTACTTGTACTTCGAGTTCTCCCTAGACCCGTCGGCATCCCCTTAGTTGGAAAACCCGTTTGGAACGGGTACTTCCGCTCTACGTGACCCCCCCCTTGAGGGGTGTCCCGTCGCGGGTACCCCCGTTTGCCAACGGGTACTTCCCCTGTACGTCATTTCCCCTCCCCGTGAGCACTCTCCATCGCGGGTACTCCCGTTTGCAACGAGTACTTGTACTTCGAGTTCTCCCTAGCCCCGTCGGCATCCCACTTTGCCGGAAACCTCGTTTGCAACGGGTACTTCCCCTTTACGTGACCACCCCACCCCCGTGAGCACTCTCCATCGCGGGTACCCCGTTTGCCACGGGTACTTGTACTTCAAGTTCTCCCTAGCCCCGTCGGCATCCCACTTTCTCCGGAAACCTCGTTTGCAACGGGTTCTTCCCCTTATTTGACCGCCCGCCCCCCTGTGAGCACTCTCCCATC
>JALAJA010001288.1:0-22501 GCA_023376005.1 Doryteuthis pealeii | reverse complement strand
CGACATTTTGCATAAAATCGTTCTATGATGTTCGATTAAAAAATATATCAAACATTATTGCTACTTATTTTGCGTTGAAGCAACCAGAAAAGTTTTTGGAGACTTATTCAATGAACATTTTTTTTGTGGCTTGCATATTGTGTTATCTTTTGCAATAAACTTTTGTAAATTGATTTGCCCTTAGATTTTGAAGAGAATTTATGTAAGAAATTTAAAGAAATTTATTGCAGTAATATTTTAACGTATTTGCTTTCCAACCAATTGTTTGCGTCTATTAGAATTTGGCCGGGTATGTATTTCCTTTCGGAGTTAGTTGGAATTTTTTTTGATAACTTATAGTGTTTTTGTAAAATTTAATCACCTTCATTTTTTTAACTATTCCACATTGCTGACTCCGGTGGAAGTATTTTACGACAGACTTTTTGAGGATTCATTAGAGCTAGTTTAGATAAGTTTTATATTTATAATGGCTTGGTCTCCTTCAACAGACTCTTTGTATAAAAGAAAAGGATTTAATTAAAGGTCAAGTTCAGTATATCCTGGGCTTTATCGTAGACGGACACAGATTATGTGAAAATTCTTTCAACGTCAAAAAAATAATATTTGTGAACTTAAAAAATATTGATGTTTTGAATGAACAGATTCAATAGTTACTTTGATAATGAAGTAGAACTGGATGAGATCTATCGGCATCGGATGGAGGAAGCTCTTTATAAGGCTCAAATTAATAAAACAATAGGCCTTATAGAAAATAAATGGAAGGAAACACAAACTCCCCAAAATGATAAGGATAACTTCAATTTTGGCCATTATAATGTAACACCAAAATTTGAACTGCCCTTATTTCGATCGGAGTAGATCTGTCCAAGATAGATTGCGTACCAACTTTTAATAAAGAATTTTCTGAATTTGTGTATAAGTAACACTTGCAAATCTCTGAGATTGATAATTTTAAAATCATCTCAGGGTTATGCACAAGAAAATAATAAATCATCTATCTATCTCTGATGACAATTACGATGTTGCATAGAGATTCCAAAAGGGAATTTTTGAAACGAGCTCTATAAAAATCATGTATTTTTGAGATCTATTACATGAGTCGAAAGTATTTCGTCAAATGATTAAAAGCTGTAAAGCTATTTTTAACAAAAGTAAAGCTCATAGAGAGATTTCGTTTAATCTTGATTTCCTTTAAAAAACACTCCCGGTGATGTATTTGGGTTTGTCATTCCAAATTACCAATGTCCTGGAAAAGGGCATAATACATACAGTGGGATATAATTATCCTTCGCTGGGATATTATTTGACCTATTCCGATGTGATTCAGACGTTGGAAATTACAATCCACTTTATGATTATCCTCGGTAATCAGGAAAATCTATTCTTTTCATGATAAGACTAGTATAAGGTAAAAGTAGATGGACTTCTACGCTTCAAAATTTTCATATTAAATCTGATAAGATGAGTTTCAAGTGTAATTTTTTGTAAAACAACACTCACCTTGCCTTTTACTGTAAAAACTCCCCACTCTGAGAGAGCGTATACAGCAAATGCAGAGTTAATAAATTGTGTACAATTTGGTACTAATATTTTTCATACTGCTTGACAATTGTCCAGGCCAAGCGAAATCAACTCAGGGCCCTGTTGGAGTTGTAGTAGCTGTTCGCATGCTGGCGCTTTTGTTCGGGGGAAAGGGAGCAACCTGTGAACGCTAACCTGTTTTCAGGATAGGGATGAAACAGTGCTTTTGCCATAATAGAAGTTACTCTTGGAAAGGGTAAACAGAAATGTAAAGTAATTGCTTGCTTGACTCTGGTAGCCAGAGATCTTATTTGGCGGTAGAGTGGTTGATTTGTTAGATGTGAAAAAGAAAATTGGTGAGAAGGAGTAATACGTTAAAAACCTTTTTAGGTACACCCAGCGTCGTTTAAAAGAATTTAGTTTGGATGTTGGTCTTACTAATTGAGTGTCCAATATCTTTTCTTTTTGATGAATCTCTGATTTAGAGTTTAATTAGCAGGACTTAGTAGTGCCATTAAGAACATTGAAATTCCGGTTTTAAATTGGCAGCAGATTTGAGGTGTGGTTGATGATGGCATTTCGGTGGATGGGTTGCTGGGTATAGATGTTTTGAATTATATGGGCCATGCAACTCATAGATTTGTTTAGATGGTTCTGCCTTGAATTTTTCAAGTATTGTTCCTGTTGGTAACGTGGCTAAATTTATAGTCCCTGATACAAATAATGTCAAAAAACATTTTGAATTTTATCAGGTGACCAACTGAATATGGTGAATGCCCTATCACCCATGTTTATTTGGGATGTATCCTAAAATTTCATTCTCTGAATTATCTTGAGGATTCTTCAGTAGAAAATCAATAAGTGCTGAAGAAAATTCAGTTTGTGTGCCCTTACACTGATTTGTTAACAGCTATAGACGCTAATGATAGCAGTTTAGCCTTGAGTGGCAGTTTTGCTGTGTTAAAGCACCCTAAAATTAGTATTAGCCGCTAGAGGGAAGAAAATAAATTTGTTAACCTAACTATTGTTAAGTTTTTTTGACAGTTTAAATTTAGAATTTGCTGTGGGTACTATGCCCTTTGAAATCTTGAAGGTCATGTAAGGATGCGCATATAGAGCCTAGTTGCTGTGGCATCTCTAAAAATTAATGTTGTTCCTGACGTTACGTGAGTTAGTGTATCACGAGTCAGTGGGGTGAATAATAGAGTAACCCCCCAGAGTTTGTAAAATAATTTGATAATTTTTAGACCTTATGGTCATAGAGAAAAGTCACCCTGTGTTGAGGCCAGGGTTTGTTTGCTGACTTTAGTACAGTCAACGTTAAATTTTAGGGAAGAAAAGATTTCCCCTGTAACATTAATTTGCCTTTGCAGTGTGTCAAGAGAAAAATTGTATTGAGATTAATCCTGTATTTGGATATTGAAAGATTCTCTTTACCTAAATTGTTGAGAATTGTAATTAAATTGTTAATTTTGATGAGAAATTTCACGAAGGGCCCTGTTTGTCTGCTGGATTGTATTTGAAAAGGTTGTATCATCCTTATTTCTCATAGAAAAATGTTATTAAACCTACCAGTAGAGATATACTCTCTTCGGTTGCCAGGTTAATTTATGTAAGATAATGATGGCTTGATAGAACAAAGGAAGGATTGGCAAAATTGCCTTTACCCTCCCGATATTTATCCCATCTTATTATACTTGTTTGCCATTTTTCTGTTTGATAATAAGAAATTGTCATACTAAATGTGAACATTATGTTTGCTGCTACCCTGAACAAATTACGATTGTCTGTTTTTTGGGTAGATAAGTCAAGACAGATTGTAAAATCTGCAATTCTTCAGGCGGATTATGTAAGAGATATATTGACATTCTTTGCATTACCATAGAGTTGATTTATGAGACCTTTCTCGATATGGAATTGATTTTACTGTCCCATCTCTAAAGATGATGGCAAATAAATGAATAAAATTAAATTTTGATTTTATCCGCCTTAAACTCTCTAGTAGTGACCCCGCAGGAAAACTAAGATATTTAGTGAGGGGAATTCGGAATTGTTTGGAATTGGCTGAATTTAAAAATTGACTTTGTTAAATTTGGCATTTTTTTCTTTTCTTTTTCTTTTTTTCTCTCAGGATAGTTTTGAGAATTTTTTCTTAAGAATCTTTAAGGGCATTTTGATATTTGTATTTTTAAAAAACTTTGTAAATAGCGTTTAATGCCTGGGCGGAATTTTCCGGCAAACGTTTTAAAACTTTGTATTTTGACAGTTTAGATAGCGTTCGATCAGGTGTTGATTTTTACCCTTATTTGTAAAAATCGAATCTTTTTCCGGCAAACGCTCCCCCAAAATTTGTATTTTTGACAGTTTTAGATAGCGTTCAATGCTGGGGAGAACGATTGCACTTGGAAAAAATAGAATCTTTTCAGCAACGCTAAAAATTTTTTAATTTTTTGAATTAATAACTGTGATTGGTATTGGGTTATTGAGAACGCGGCAATGATCCCTTTTTATTGATGAACGGCGCGAGAATCGCGACAGAATTTATTTTTTAAGTTTCGAGTATCGAACTTTTGTCTCCGTTAAAATGTATTTAACGTTAAAATGTTGAATACCAGGTTTAACGGAAAATTAACAAATTATTGAATATGGTTATAGTTATCCGGATACATGAAATTTTGAGACATTCATTAATGTCATTCACATCTTAGAGAGATAAATTTAAATTTACTTAGAAGTAAATTTTTTATGTATATGTTTGAGAAAGAGTCAACATTGTATTTTATTACAGCTGGACGAAAATGGTTAATTTGTATATTTTAACTTAAGTCCCATGTATGTATCGTTCTTTATTTGAATTTGTCAAATAAAGTATTTTACTCAGAGTGAGTAAAATTGATTTAAATTCGGTTGAGACCGTTTAATCCTTATTTATTAAGAAATATTTTTATTGTTCAGGGCGTTTGGAAGCCTCTTGAAAGTAATTATAAAAGGAAATACATAGTTATTTCTCCTAATATATTAGTAATTTTGTGTCATTAGACACTTTGTTTCGTCTCGGCAATTTGTCGAGATATTTTTTTGATTGTAAACAGGATCGAAGAAAACAATTGTCGTCGTCTGCAGCCCTTAAACCATCACAGGCAGCAGCAGCCCTAAGTAAGATTGTTGAGGACAAGAAAGAAAAGAAATTTGTTTCTATTTCGTTAATTTGTGAACGCAAGTAAGTTTTTTAATATTTTGTAAATTTGTTTAAGTACATTTTATTTTTTTGTGGCTTAGTGCTTTGATAATTTGAGCATGAAGGACATTTTATTGCAAGACCAGTTATTTGTTTTATTGAATAAATATTTAAATTCAATTTGTCTCCTATTTTATTTTTAAACTTTTCAACGTGACGAAGAAGGATAGACAAAAGTCTTTTTTTATATAATTTCTTCTTCGAGAAAAATTGTGAAAAATTTTCGCGACAACATTTAAAACGATGTTTCGGTCATTTGATCATCTTGATCTGCCAAGACGCTACTTAATTCGTTTTACAAAATAAATTCTAACCTTTGCGCTTGAAAAAATTCACACTGGATTGTCCAATTAGACACATACATAGTAGATAAAGGATTAGGTTAAAACGTTCTAAATTACAGTTATCTCTAGACTGCAGTTCAATCCTGGTCAGGGGCAGCAGTAACATAGAATAATAATTAACATAGTTAACACCTGTACCCTACTTAGTGGTTAGTGGAATGAGAACAGGATACCCCGTGGCTGAATAAGAGTTAGGTTAAAGTTCTGTGAATGGCTCCCTATTACAAGAAGGTTCCTGTTTATTTATTTTTAGTTTCATTTTCATTTTTTTTTTCGATTTTCGGTACTTATTTACTACTCGACAGATTCTTTAAAAAATTTTTTTTTAAAACGGTACTCTTCGCGGAGAACCGTCCCGCTCCTGCCTCAAAAAACGCTAGCCGATGGCTGCTGAAAAAAAACACCATCTACGATTGAAGTCCGTAGACGAAGCGGTGTCACTTGCAAAAAAAAACAAAAAAAAAAAAAAAACAACTTGGGGCGTTTTTCCGCCCGAAACACCCCCCTAACCCTAAACTCTAACCCCACCTACTTAAAATTAACAGTTTATTACAAAATGTTGGGTTCTGTTTTTTCTGTTATAAAAAAAATCAGAAAGTTTTAAAATAGAATACAAATTAATTCGTTGCTAATCAACACTGAAATAATTTAATTAAATGAAAACTTCCCTGAGTTTTGGTACAAAACGTAGGGGTTAAATGGTGTAAAAACCTGGATTTTTCAATGACCTAAGACAATTGAATAGACATCAGAATTTTATTGGCGGGGCGGGCGGGGCGGGCGGTGTTTTCGTCTACCCCTTTGAATGTAAGACAGGCGACTCTAGAGTTATAGGATGTTGGGAGGGGCTGCGTGCTGTCTTTGTAGTAATATTACTTGTGATCAGTTTCATCTCCCCTTCCTAGGCGTATAGGGAGTAAAAGGGGAGGGAACGTAGGATGTAAAGACAGGGATGAGTCCAAGATTTTGGCTAATTGCAAATTCCGACTAATTAAACCAAATACATGTTTGTTTTTTTCAAACATAGGTTGAGCTAAAACTAAGGATAGATTAGAGCAAATTTCGTGTGATCAGGTCACAACAAAAGCCTTTTAGGGATAGAACGCTCCAATCTCAGCTTTAGTATAATATTAGAAGATTGATTCTTCTCGTGTAAATTATTGGAATACTGGTAAATTCGTTATGTTTTGTAACTTAATATCAATTCATTATTTGTGGGTGTATGGAATTACATAATGGACATTGATATCACCGATTCTCCACATATCAAGAAGAGAAGGAATGCCCAGAGTCCTAAGGGGAGATAATAAAAAATCATTTTTTTGAATTTTAAACAATTACCGAAATCAAGGAATTGTAAGCAATTTTAATGAAATTTTCAGTACTTTATTGACTTAATTTTATAATAATAGCTTATTTTATTTTAAAAATTGAAAAATATGTTTTTTATCTATTCAGATTGTTGGTGGGGTAACCTTAAGTCATTTGAATATGAAAAATTTTCCCAGTCGCTAATTTTTACATTTCTAGAAAGGTCAATCATCAAGAATAAGATGAAAATAAAACAAAAACAAAAAAACAGCGCGAAAAAGTTGAAAAATTTAGAAGTTATTTTCTCCAAACTCAAAAAATATATCTTTGTAGCGTGTTTGTTTTTGGGGGGGGGGGGGGCGTGTTTGTTTTTATTCTAATAATAATTCTCTCTGAATTTTTTTAGATGAGGCTTGATAATTAATATTATTGTTTGGATTATTCGGATTCTATTGTCTCATCTTTATTATTATCTGTACAACGTTTCCCAGAGATTCCCGAGTTTGACAAGAAATACATGAAGAAGACCGGAGAGCACATCGGCCGAAACGTTATACAGATAATAAAAGATAGGTGAATAGTCCGAATATCCAAATAATTACTTCTAATAACAATATTTTGAAATGAAGCAAAAAAAGTATTCTCTCTTATTCAATTGGCCTATTTTTATTCATTAGAAATGTAATAGTAAATTTTAAAAGTCTGGAAGATCCTAAGTTGCAGTCAAATATTTTCACAATAAATCACATAGTTTATTTAATCATCTAAAATGTAAGTTTAAAAATGCACATTTTGCGCACACATATTTTCCGAGATTTTTTTAATATATTCAAAAATGATTACTTACGATTGTTTTTCGTTTTCGGATCACCAACGTATGAAAATAATTCTCTCTCCTTAGGACCGACTACAATCGCAGTATAATTTACTGTTATGGGCTACCTCAGATTTTAATTCATCTAATCGCAAAATCTAGTCAATTTGTACTTGATCTAATCGTATTTATCTCCTTTACCTGTATGATTGAACATGCTAAAGTAGAGTAAATGTTACACTAGTGAATGTTGTAAAGAAAAAAATAGCAAGTCGAGAAAAATTGTCCGTTCAACACAATGATTTACTTCTATTTATCTATATATTCTTCCTGTATTTATTAATGTACATGAATTTAATAAATTATATGTATATAAAAAAAGATTTGACATTAAATAACCACATGGATTGATATGTCATTAATTACAACCAACCAAAAATATTCTTCCACCATTTTATTTATTAATTTTCTCTCTTTTCCACCTTATAATTTTCTCCTTTATTAGTTCAATAATCTTTTCTTTCGTTGTGCTTCAACTCGAAAAAATTTCAATTAACAATAGAATGCGATAAAACTACTTTTAGAGTACTTTTTAAATAATTTTAATACACTATATAAAAAAACAATGTCTTTTTTTTGTATATAATCTAAACACGGAGATAACATACTTAAAATTAAAAACAAAATTATTTCCCTTTAGATTTGTTTTTCTTCACAGCGTCACAATTTTATTTTACCACGGAGGTTAACAAAGTGAGTGAATGAGTGAGTGACAGAGTCAATGAGTGGAATATTGGGTGAACCACTCTCCCATTATTTTTCTTGTCAAAACAGCGGCAGCAACAACAAAAATTTTATTCTCTTATCAACTGTTGTGAAATGTGATTTTGACATTCAATATCTGTCAAAATTATATTGATATTCTATCAATATATTTTGATAGGTTACCCAAAATATATGATTATATCAATAAATATTTGACTAGGTATACCCAAATGAGCTAACTGCCTTCGAGCATTATTTTTTTTTCCGTTTATTTTGACAAACAGTGACGTTTTAGCCCCCCCCCCCTACAGAAATAATTTACCAGAAATCAGGGAATATCGTGATTTTAATGAAATTTTCAGTGTTATTTATCAATGAATACTCCTTTATAATGATTATCTATTTTATATTCAAAACTTTCTATTTTTTTAGGTCACTTAATTTTGACCCTATGTTGGGGGCGAACATTTTTTTTGAAGTTGCTCTTATAGTTTTCTATTTTACCGTGTAAATAAAGAGATAAAAGAACGAAGTCATGACTATTGCATAACTTCGGCTTTTTAACACATTATCTCATCCTGTAATCGCCACATCTAGTGAACAAAAAAAAATACGTACCGAAACGAAAATAAAAAATCTGATTGACCAAAATAATAATAAACTGTAATTTTGAGATTTCTTTTTTTATCATTTCGATAACTTCTTTAACTTGGCTATTGATCTTATAAAAGAAAAGAACTTTAGCGAGTAGTAGTTTTTTTCTGCTTAAAATTAAGAACATTTTCAATCGAGTTTCTTCAAAAAATGTATCTATTAGAGTAATAAAATAAGGTTTGATTTAAATGATATTATTTATCTAGAATCTAAAAATATAAATTTTAACTTAAACACTCAGACTTTTCATGTTTTAAATTAATTTTATATATTTAAATTTTTCATTAGCTAAAATACTAATTTTAAAGTTAAATTAAAAATAACTGATGCATTATAAAATTCATTAATTATAAAATCAATACTGAAAATTTTCAATAAAATCCTGATAATTACTTTGGATTTTTGGTATTTTTTTTTCAATCGCGGAATGTTACATTAAAATTGTAAACAGACCATATAAATGAACCACTTAAAAAGACCTCAGAAAATGGCGTCGGCGAACAAAATGGACAAAATAATCGTTTTAAAATATATTGCAATAAATTGTAATGAAGGTATTTTTCTTTTTTAATGATTGGTCATTATGTTACTACTTATCGCATATTTAGACAAAGTTTGAGCTCTTAAATAATAGATTTGAATTAGTTTAATTCGTTTTTAAAACTGTAGCAGACGATTTTTTGGGTATAGCTAATTTGACAGATATTTGATTTAATTTTATAAAATTTTCCGCTTTAAGACTGTAAAACAAATTAATTTGTTAAATACGATTTTTAATCATACACGACCTTTCCTTCTATCATGACATAGCAAAATTACGGAAGTTTCATTCATTTTTTTATTCCTATTAATTGTTAGGATAAAAAAAATTTACCTCCAGAGTTACTGTCCCTTGATCAAATAAAGTGGGAGTTTCTCCTCTATCTTTATAGAACAGAAAAGGAACGAGAGAAAGCAGCGGTTGCTCTCTCATCATCATCATCATGTCGCTCGCAAGCAGCGACGGGATATCCATAAACAATTTCCCGCCAATCATCCCATCACTGGCGAGGTCTTTTGTGCAACAAACCAGCATCCTCGTTTATGTAGGTCAATTAGGTCCTGGTGGGCGACACATAGCTGTCCATGTGTTGGCTTCACAGGAGAACGTCGCTTATGAGCTCATCTTACTTCTCCAGCTAGTCCTTACTGCCCTGTATGGCCACCTGCCCACCATTCACAAACCCATCCGAGTAGACGGAATCATATCTCTACCTAACGTAAATACCACACATTTTTGTTGACTACGTGTCCATCTTTTTATAGTATTTATAATTTCAGGTACATTAAAACGTAAGTTATCAAATAAAATGCAAATTAAATGTATATATCTTCTACAGATTAAGCAAAGTTGTGATTCTTTTACTTCGTATGTAAGTGTGTAAAACTGGTTAAATATGCAAACCAAGTACGCATCTTCATACATCTGTCGCGATATATACTCAAGTTGCATAAATATTTCAGTCATTTATGTTTATATAGAGACGTAGTTCAATTATTCAATATTCAGGAATTTGACATGAATTCAACAAAATTGGTGGTCCATTTCAATTATTAATCTGGTTTGCGTGGTGTCTATTACAAAATCAACCCTTGAACGGGTAATTATTGTTTAATGGAATATGCCACACTCTCTTCTCCTCCATGTGGTATGACATATTATAGATATATATAGTGAGCACGGTATTATTACTGGGCTGGCTCGAGGATTAGTAGCGTATCTCCACTATTCCTTGTCGTTTAGAGGGGTTTATTTACAGAGAGATTACATAAAAATTCTTATCTAGATATACGAAATCCTGTGTTGATTTGGATCTTCCACTCCGACTACCAACCCCTTTTCTGATGATCCATTTGTTGAAGGAAACAACACATTATTGTCATGCTACATATAATATCTCTCATTCCAGACATTGGTTGCTTCAATTCAGACCCCTTGTTCTGAGATCAAATCTCTGCACAGTTTGGATAATGGACCCATATACCTTTAGACACCCTTTTTAATTCTCGATTCAGAGACTGTTTTTCATTTTACACCACCGTATTCCGTTGGTTGTCTAGGGGCGTAAGCGTTTAGGGTTAGTTTTTATAATTTAAAAAAAAACTCTAAAACAATCCGTCTGCTTAAAGACACCACGATAATTGACGGTGTCAAATGAAAAACATGTCTTTCTGACTCCGAGATCAAACAAGCGGTGCCTAAAGGTCTATGGTCGATAATTTGTTGTTATAATTTGCAACTGTCAATCATTTTGGTAACGCTTTCATTCATACTATTGTCTAACCTGGTTATTCTTAAGTGTTGGATTCTTATCGATCAAAGAAAACAGTTGTCTCTGACATGGATACAAGCAAATAAGCGTGGTATCTTCTTTAATGGAGTGACTGCAGTACTTGTTAAATGTAGCTATTGGCTTGACTTGCTTAAAAAAATGATTATGCTTCTTTTAACAGACTGATCAAGTCTGTCTGAATTCCAAATGATAACCTGCTAATTTGTGACCTCAAATTAAAGTCCTTATATTTCATATCTATCGATTCTGTCCTACGCAAAATAATCTAAAATCAATAATGTCCAAGTTCAAGCTCGATAAGGTCATCTCCTTGCTACACTAACACCATTTCATCTTGGTTGTATCAATCAACCAGAAAATATTTCATGATTTCAAAGTCCGTATCTGCTGAGCTACCTATTAACCAGGTCAGAATCAACAACACAGCCGGATAAATCAGGTTGTGTTAACTTTCGAGTGTGTGTTATCGTAACAGCATAAGTAAACACTTATTCTTACATAACTTTGGTACATCTCCACTTTCGTTTTCTTCTAGGTAGGAATAAGTGTTACTTTTGCTACGTATACACACTCGAAGTTAGGCACAACCTGATTTATCACGGCTGTGTTGTTAGATTCTGAAGTGGTTAGACGTATCAGCAGATTACGGCTTGAAATAATGAAAATATTGTTTTGGTTATTTGATACAACCCAAGTATGAAACTGGTGTTGTTGGTTGCAAAAGATATGGACCCTTTCAACTTAACTTGGACAGACCCGTTGATTTTTAGATGTATTTTGGCGTAGAACAGAATTGATGGTATGTTATATAATGACTTAATTTGACTCCCGTCACAATTCCATTATCATTTGGATGTTCAGGACGATTGATCAGCTTGTAAAAGAAGCATACCTTCAATTTTTTTAAGCAGTCAACCAATAGCTACATACAAGCTACTCCTACAGTCCAATCTCCAATTAAAGATAGCTTTACCATGATTATTGCTGTATCCATGAGAGACAACTGTTTCTCCTTGATCGTAAGAATCACACATTAAGGAATAACCAGGTTAGACAAATCGGTGAATGAACTTACAATCATTGACGGTTATCATATTTGACACAAATTATGCGGACCACGTATGACCTTTAGGCACCCCTTTTTGATTCGATTCAGAAGACATTTTTCATTACACCGTCATTTATCGGTTGTTTTTAACAAGACGATTTCTAGAGTTTTCTTTTGTCCTAAGTTATATAAACTAACCACCTAACGACCCTAACAACAACCGATACTGGTCCGGTGTAATGAATAACACATTTTCTTCTGAACTCGATGACTTAACAGGGGATCTCTGTCTCAAGAACGCGTCATTCCATGCTCATATTACCATACTATTCCACAGCTGTGTCGATGATTTGTTACCTCCAGAACAGCGGTCTGAATTTGAAGCATCACAGTCTGACGATGAAGACGCCGAATATCCATGATATAGCACGTGACAAATATGTTTGTTGTCTTAAAATGGATACAATAGAAAAGGTTGTAAGCTCGGAGCCTGGAAGACCAATACAACACATTCGTTATTAAGTTTAGAAGATTTTCCTTATCGTTATCTCTCTGTTAAATACACCCCTCTAACGACAGACAAGGAATACGTAGCGCATACGCTTACTAATCCCTCGAACGCAACAGCCCAGATATAATTTGACCGTTGATCTCGACCCTATATAAGTATACTATATTAGTCCATACACATTGGATGAGAGAGAGTGTGGAATTTCCATTATAACAATATGTGTTACCCAGAGGTTTGATTTTTTTGTGATAGACAACCCACCAACAATAATTTGAAGGGACCAGTCTTGTTGATATATGTAAATCCATGATATGATATTTTCGACTAACGTCTTATATAAAACATAATGACTGAATTATTGCAATATGATATATATCGACAGATGATGAAGATGACGTACTTTTGTGCATATTAAACATTTTCACACTTATTGCATAAATTAAAGAATCACCAACTTTCTTATCTGTAGGGACGTTGAATAATATTTCATGTTAATTTTGCATTATTTGATAACTTACGTTTTTAATGACCTGAATTATATACTAAATAAAAAGATGGACACGTATGTTCAACAAAAGATGTGTTATTTACCGTCCTAGGTAGAGATAATTCCGTCGTCACTCGAGATGGTTTGTTGAGATGGTGGCAGGTGGCCTACAGAGGATGCAGGCTGCTGGAGAAGTAAGGATGAGCTCATAAGCGACGTCTCCTGTGGGAAGCCAACACATGGACCATGCTAGTGTGGGTTCGCCCACCATGGACCTACATACCTCTAAACTACGAGGATGCTGGTTGTTGCACACTAGACCTCCCAGTGTAGGAAGATTGGCGGGAGCATTTTATTGGATATCCGTGACTTGCTGCGCGACATGATGCATGATTGGATGCTGAGAGCTAATTGCTGCTTTTTCTCGTTCCTTTTCTTGTTTCTATAAAAGATAAAGGAGAAATCCCATTTATTTATCAAATGGAAGAACTCTGGATATTTTTTTTATCCTAACAATTAATAAAAAAAAAATGAATGAAACTTACCGTAATTTTGCTCTATGTCAATGAAGGGAAAGGTTTTTTTAATAAATACGCCTATTTAAAAATTATTTGTTTTACGTCTTTAAAGCGGGGAGAATTTATAATTAAATCATATCTCAAAATTAGCTATACCCAAAAATCGTCTGCCTACGAGTTTTAAAAACGAATTAAACTAATTAAATTATTATTTAAGGTCAAACTGTCTAAATCGATACAGAGTAACATAAATGACCTCATTTAAAAAAAAGAAAAATTCCATTTACATTTACAATTTATTGCTAATAATTTAAACCGAATATCTATTTTTGGTCCTCCACTTTTGTTCGCCGACGCCATTTTTGTTCTTTTTTAAGATGGTTTATATTGGTCTGTTTACATTTTAATGTAACTTCGCGATTGAAAAAAATACCAAAATCAGGTAATATAGCGATTTTATTTTAATTTTCAAGTATTATTTATCAATTTAATGAAATTATTAATGCATCATTATTTTATTTCAACTTTAAATTAGTATTTTAGCTATAAAAAATAATATATAAAATTATTTAACATGAAAAGTCTGGGTGTTAGTTTAAAATGTTTATATTTTGAGATTTAGGAAATTAAATTCTATTTAATGCAAACCTTATTTTATTATATCATATACTCTTTGAAGAAAAACTCGATTGAAATGTTCTTAATTTTTAAGCAGAAAAATATCAATGTATATTTTTTCTTTGTTATAAGATATAGCCAATTTAACAGAATTATCGAAATGAGTAAAAAAGAATCTCCAAAAATTATTATTTGATTATTTTTTACAATTTCAATTTTCGTTTTTCGCGGTACTTATTTTTTTTTGTTCAACCGACAAAAAATTAAAGACCGAAGTTATGAATAGTCATGACTTCGGTCTTTTATCTCTTTATTTAACTGTAAATAGGAAAACTATTAGAGCAACTCAAAAAAATGTTACGCCCCAACATAGGGTCAAATTAGTGACCTAAAATCAGAAGTTTTTGAAATAAAATAAATAATGCATTTATAAAGATCCATTCATGATTAAAATTAAACACTGAAAATTTCATTAAAATCCGATAATTCCTGATTTCTAGGTAAATTATCTTCTCTTGTAGGGGGGGGGGGGGGTAAAGTCATTTATGTCAAACGCAGTTTAGCCTCATTTTGGGTATCACCTAGTCCAAAATATATTGAATATATCAATATATTTGGGTTATGACCTAGTCAACAATATATTGAATATTCAATTATTTTGACCCAGATATTGATGTCAACAATCACATTTCAGTTTGATAAGAGAATAAAATTTTGTTGTTGCTGCCGCTGTTTTTGCACAAAGAAACCAATAATGGCGAGAGGGGGTTCCACCAATATCCATCATTGACTCTGTCACTCACTCAATTCACTCACTTGGTTAACCTCCTGTAAATAAATCTGTGACGCTGTGAAGAAAAACACAAATCATAAAGGGAAAATAAATTTTGTTTTAATTTATTAAGTATTATTCCCGTGTTTGATCTATTACAAAAAAAAGACATTGTATTTTTTATCTTAGTGGTATTTAAAATTAATTTAAAAAGTACTCTAAGTAGTTTTATCGCATTCTATTGTTAATTGAAATTTTTTTCGAGTTGAAGCAACAACGAAAGAAAAGAATTATTGAACTAATAAAGTGCAGAAAATTATACGGTGAAAGAGAGAAATTAATAATAAACATGGTGGAAGAATATTTTTGGCTTGGTTGGTAATTAATGACATATCAATCCATGTGCGGTTATTTAAGTCAAATCATTTTTTATATACATTAAATTTATTTAAATTCATGTACATTAAATAAATACAGCAAGAATATTAGATAAATAGAGTGAAATCATTTTGTGTTGAACGGACAATTTTTTCTCGGACTATGCTATTTTTTTCTTTACAACAGTTTCAACTATGTACCCATTATACTCTACCTAGCAATGTTCAATCATCAGTTAAAGGGAGATTAAAGCGATTAGTCAAGTACAATTCCTGACTAGATTTTGCGTTTTAATGATAAAATCTAAGTAGCCCATACGGTAAAATCTATATGCTATTGTTAGTCCGCGGTTCCTAAGAGAGAGAATTATATTCAATACGTTTCGGTGTCCGAACAACGAAAAAAACAATCGTAAGTAATCAGTGGTTTTTTGAATATATAAAAAAGCTCGGAAATATGGTGCGCAAAATCTGTGCATTTATTAACTTACATTTTTAGATTGATTAAATATAACTCATGATTTTATGTTGAAAATATTTACTGCAACTTAGGATCTTCCAGACTTTACAAAACTTTAACTGATATACTTTCTAAGTGAATAAAAAACATAGGCCATGAATAAGAGAGACATCTACTCTTTTTTTGCTTCATTTTCAAAAATTATTGTTCATTAGAAGGTATTATTATTTGGATTATTCGGAACTATTGACTTTCATCTTTATTATTATCTGATTATAAACGTTTCGGACGATGGCTCTCCGGTTTTCTCATGTATTCTTGTTCACAACTCGGGAATCTTTGGGGAAACGTTGTACAATAATAATAAAGATGAGGACAATAGTCCGAACTAAATCCAAAACAATAATATTAATATCAGCCTCATCTAAAAAATTTCAGAGAAATATTATTAGAATAAAAACAAAAACACGCCCCCCCAAAAACAACACGGCTACAAGATTATTTTTTGAGTTTGGAGAAATACTTCTAAAATTTTCAACTTTTTTCGCGTGTTGATTTTTTGTTTTGTTTATTTCATCTATTTCTTTTGATGATTTGACCTCAGAAAGTAAAAATTAAGCGACTGGAAAATTTTTATTCAAATGACTTAAGGTTACCACTCAACAATCTGAATAGATAAAAACTTATTTTTCAATTTTAAAAAATTAAAATAAGCTATTTATTATAAAATTAAGTCAATAAAGTACGGGAAAATTCATTAAATTGCTACAATTCCCTTATTTTCGTTAATTGTTTGAAATTCAAAAAAATGATTGTATGATTATTCTCCCTTAGGATCTTGGGCATCCTCTCTTCTTGTTATTTAAGTGGAGAATCGGTGATATTCAATTGTTCCATTATGTATTCCATACACCCACCACATAAATGAATGATATTAAGTTACAAAACAAACGAATTTACCAGTATTTCCCAATAATTTACCACGAGAACGAGAATCATCTTCTAATATCTTATACTAACGCTGAGGTTTGGCGGCTTCTATCCCTAAAGGCTTTTTTGTCTGTATGACACTTGAATCTACACAAATTTGTATCTAATTATTCTTATTAGTTTTAGCTCAACCTATTGTTTGAAAAAAAACCACTGCTATTTGGTTTAATCTAAGTCGGGATTTTGCAATTAAGCCAAAATCTCTGAATACACATCCCTGTCTTTACATCCTCGTTTCCTCCCCTTTTTACTCCCTATACGCTAGGAGGGGAGATGAAACTGTCACGAAGTAATATACTTACAAAGACAGCACTCAGCCTCCCCAACTCCTATAACTCTAGAGTCGCCTGTCTCATTCAAGGGTAGACGAAAAACACCCGCCCCGCCCGCCCCGCAATAAAATTGCTGATGTCATTTCAAATTGTCTAGTCATTGAAATCACTGTTTTTTAACTACAATTCTAACCCTACGTTTGTCCAAAATCAGGAAGTTTTCGATTTAATTAAATTTTCAGTGTTGATTTTAGCACGAATTAATTTGTATTCTATTTTAAAACTTTGATTTTTTTTCTTACCCAGAAAAAACAGAACCCAGACATTTTAATAAAAACAAATGTTAATTTTAAGTAGGGTGGGGTTAGGTTAGGTATAGGGGTGGGTTTTCGGGAAAAACGCCCCAAGTTGTTTTTTCTTTTTTCTGTTATTTTTTGCATGACCACGCTTCGTCTACCGGACTTCAATCGTAGTGGTGTTTTTTCAGCAGCCACTATCGGCTAGCGTTGTTTTGAAGGCAGGAGGCGGGACGGTTCTCCTCCGAAGCCGCCAGTACCGCTTTTAAAAAAAATTTTTTAAATGATCTGTTCGAGTTAGTAAATAAGTACCGAAAATCCGGAAAATAAATGGAAAATGAAAACTAAAAATACATAAACAGGAACCTTTCTGTAATAAGGAGCCATCACAGACCATTTCAACCAACCTTCTATTATTCAGCCACACGGGGTATCCTGTTTCATTCCACTAACCAGAAGTAGGGTACAGTGTTAAGCTATGTTAATATTATTCTATGTTACTGCTGCCCCTGACCACGGATGAACCTGCAGGTCTAAGATAACTGTAATTTAGAAACTGTTTTAAACCTAACTCTTTATCTACTAGGTTACTGTGCTCTAATTGGACAATCCAAGTGTGAATTTTTTTTCAAGCGCAAAGGGTAGAATTTATTTGTTAAAACGATTTTAAGTAGCGTTCTTGGCAGATCAGATGATCGAATTGACGAAAACATTCGTTTAAATGTGTCGCGAAAATTTCACAATTTTCTCGAAGAAGAATATATAAAAAGAGACGTCTTTGTCTTCCTTCTTCGTCACGTTTGAAAGTTTAAATAAATCGGAGGACAAAATGATATTTAGAAAATAATGTATTCATAAAACAAATACTGGTCTTGCATAAAATGTCCTTCAGCTAAATGGATCAAAGGCACTAAGCACAAAAACAATAAAATGTACTTAAACAAATTACAAATATTAAAAAAAACTTACTTGCGTTCAGCAAATAAGAAATAGAACAAATTTTCTTTTCTTTTCTTGTTCCCCAGAACAATCTACTAGTAGGAGCTGCTCTGTGATCGGTTTAAGGGCTGCGAGACGACGACAGTGTTTTTCTTCCGATCCCTGTTTCTAACAAGTTTCAAAACAATATCTCCGTTACAAAGTGCCGAGACGAAACAAAGTGTCCTAATGACACAAATTACAAATATATTGGAGAACAATAACTATGTATTTCTCCTTTTATAAATTTACTTTCAAGAGCTTCAAAGCCTGAACAATAAAATATTTTCTTAATAAGATAAGAAATTAAAACGTCTTCAAACCGAATTTAAATAATTTTACTCACCTGGTAAAACTTTTATTTGACAATTTCAAATAAAGAATAACATACAGGGGGACTAGTTAAAATATACAAATTTTAACCATTTATCGTCAGCCTGTAATAAAATACAATGTTGACTCTTTCTCAACAATATACATTAAAAATTTACTTCTAAGTAAATTTAAATTTATCTCTCTAAAGAGTAATGACATTAATGATGTCTCAAAATTTCATTGTATCCAGATAACTATAACCATATTCAATAATTTGTTAATTTTCGTTAAACCTGGAATATTCAACATTTTAACGTTAAAAAATTTTAACCGGAGACAGAAAAAGTTCGATTACTTCGAAACTTAAAAAAAATTAAAATTTCTGTCTTTGGCGATTCTCCGCGCCGTTCATCAATAAAAAGGGATCATTGCGCGTCTCAATACCCAATAACAATCACATTTTTTAATTCAAAAAATAACATTAATGTTAGCCGTATGCTGAAAAAGATCTATTTTTTTCCAAGTGCAATCGATTCTCCCCTAGCATGAACGCTATCTTAACTTGTCAAAAATACAAATTTGGGGGAGCGTTTTTAGCCGAAAAAGATTCGATTTTACAAATAAGGGGTAAATCAACACTGCATCGAACGCTATCTAAACTGTCAAAAATACAAATTTTTTAAAAAGTTGCCGGGAATTCCGCCCAGCATAAACGCTATTTACAGTTTTTTTTTTAAAAACAAAATCAAAATGCCCTTAAAGATTTCTTAAGAAAAAATTCTCAAATATCCTGAGAGAAAAAAGAAAGAAAAGAAAAAAATGCCAAATTTTAACAAAGTCAATTTTTTAAATTTCAGACCAATTCCAACAATTCTCCGAATCCCTCACTAAATATCTTAGTTTTCCTGCGGTCCTCACTAGAGAGTTTAGCGGATAAAATCCACAAATTAATTGTTTATATTTATTTTATTGCCATCATCTTCCAGAGATGCAGTAAATTCTTTCCATATCGAGAAAAAGTCTCATAAAATCAAACTCTATGGAATGCAAAGAGATGCCAATATACTCTTACAATAATTCGCCTGAAGAAATTGCAGATTTACAATCTGTCTTGACTATTACCCAAAAAACAGACAATGTAATTTGTTCAGGGGGTTTTAGCAGCAATACATAAATGTTCACATTTAGTATGACAATTTCTTATATCAAACAGAAAAATGGGCAAAACAAGGATAATAATGGATACAATTATCGGGAGGGTAAAGGCAGATTTTGCCAAATCCTCTTTGTTCTAATCAAGCCATCATAATCTTACATAAATCAACCTGCAACGAGAGGTTATCTCTACTGGTGGGTTTAATACATTCTTTCTATGAGAAAATTAAGATTGATACAACCTTTTCAAATACAATCGCAGACATAACAGGGCCTTCGTTGAAATTCTCATCAATTACAAATTTAAATTACAATTCTCAACAATTTAGGTAAAGAGAATCTTTCATATCCAATACAGGATAATCTCAAATACATTTTTCTCTTGACCACACTGTCAAGCAAATAATGTTACAGGGGAAATCTTTTCTTCCCTAAATTTAACGTTGACTGTACTAAAGTCAGCAAACAAACCGGGCCTCAACACAAGGGGTTGACTTTTCTCTATGACCCATAAGGTCTAAAATTATCACAATTAATTTAAACTACTCTGGGGGTTACTCTATTATTTTCACCCCACCGACTCGTAGATAACATACTTCACAGTACGTCAGGAACAACATAATTTTTAGGATGCCACAGCAACTAGCTCTATATGCGCATCCTTACATAACTTTCAAAGTATTTTCAAAGGCATAGACCCACAGCAAATTCTAAATTAAACTGTCAAAAAAATTTAACCAATAGTTTAGGAGTTTAAACAAATTTTAATTTTCTCTCCCTCTAGCGGCTAATTACTAATTTTAGGGGTGCTTTTAACACAGCAAAATGCCATCAAGGCTAAACTGCTATTCATTAGCGTCTATAGCTGTTAACAAATCGTGTAGCACACAAACGAATTTCTTCAGCACGTATTGATTTTTTCTACTGAGAATCCTCAAGATTAATTCAGAGAATGATAAATTTTAGGATACATCCCAAAATAAACATGGGTGATAGGGCATTCACTATCAGTTGTCACCTGATTAAAATCAAAGATGTGTTTTGACATTTATATGGTTCAGGGACTATAAATTTAGCCACGGGTACCACAGGAACAATACCTTGAAAAATTCAAGGGCAGAACCATCTAACAATCTATGGTTGCATGGGGCCCATATAAATTAAACATCTAATACCCAGCACACCCATCCACCGAAATGCCTCATCAACCACACGCTAAATCTGCTGCCAATTTAAAAACCGGAATTTTCAATGTTTCTTAATGCACTACTAAGTCCTTGCTAATTTAAACTCTAAATCAAGAGATCATCAAAAAGAAAGATACTTGCGACCACTCAATTAGTAAAGACCAAATACCAAACTAAAATTCTTTTTTAACGACGTGGGTGGTACCTAAAGGGTTTTTAACGTATACTCCTTCTCACCAATTTTTCTTTTTTCAAATCAACAAATCCACACTTCTACCGCCAAATAAGATCGTCGGCTTACCAGAGTCAGCAAGCATTTTACTTACATTTTGCTGTACCTTCCAAGAGTACTTCTATTATGGGCAAAGCAACTGTTCATCCCTACCATGAAAACAAGGGTTAGCTTCACAGGTTGTCCCTTTCCCGAAAACAAGCGCCAGCATGCGAACAGCTACTACAACTCCAACAGGCTGAGTTGATTTCGGCTTTTGGGCCCTTGGGAAAACCCATGTCAGCGTATGAAAAATATTAGTACAATGTACACAATTTAATTAAATCTTGCATTGCTGTTACGCTCTCTCAGAGTGGGTAGTTTACAGTAAAAGCAAGGGAGTGTTGGTTTTACAAAAATTACACTTGAAACTCATCTTATCAGATTTAATATGAAAATTTGAGCGTAGAAGGTCCATCTACTTTTACCTTAATAACTAGTTTATCAATGAAAAGAATTAGATTTCTCCTGATTCCGGATACTCAAGTGGATTTGTATTTCCAACGTCTGATCAGCATCGGAATAGGTGTCAAATATATCATGCAGCGAGGATAATGATATCCCTACTGCATTATTATGCCCTTTTTCAAGACATTTGGTAATTTTGTCAAGAATGACAAAACCCCAAATATTCATCACCGGGGAGTTTTTTCTCAAGGAAATCAAGATTAAAGGAATTTTTTAGCTCATAAATGTGAGCTTTTACTTTTGTTAAAAATAGCTTTACAGCTTTGTAATCATTTTGACGAAATATATTCGACTCATTCCGAAATAGAATCTAAAAATACATTTTTAATAGAGCCCTTCATTCAAATTCCTTTTGGAAATCCTCTTATGGCAACATCGTAATTGTCATCGGATAGATAGATGATTTATTTTTTCTAGTGCATAACCCTGAGATGATTTTTTTAAAATTATCAATCTCAGAAGACTTGCAAGTGTACTTATTACACAATCAGAAATTCTTTATAAAAAGTTTAGGTACGCCTAATCTATCTTTTTGGACAGATCTTCCGGATCGAAATAAGGGCAGTTTCTTTTTGTGTTACTATAATGGCCAAATTGGAAGTATCCTGTATCATTTTTGAGTAGTTGTGTTCCTCCATTTATTTTCTATTAAGCGCCTATTGTTTTATTAATTTCGCGCCTTATAAAGAGCTTCCTATCACCCGATTGCCGGATTCATTATCTCATTTCCAGTTCTACTTCATTATCAAAGTACAACTATGTAATCTGTTCATTCAAACACTCAATATTTTTTAAAAG
>JALAJA010001285.1:0-32393 GCA_023376005.1 Doryteuthis pealeii | reverse complement strand
TACTTATTAAGTGTATTTATAAAAAATATCTAAATATTTTCTTAGAATTACTTCACATTATTATCAAATTATATTATTTCCATATTAAAAATAATGCACGTTACACAATTCCATTTATTATTTGTTTACACTAAAAACTGTGTCTATTACTTATTAAGGTTGTATTTATAAAAAATACTAAATATTTTCTTGGAATTACTTTCACAATATTTATCAAATTATATTTTATTTCCATATTAAAATAATGCACGTTACACAATTCCATTTATTATTGTTTACACTAAAAACTGTGTCTTTACTTATTAAGGTTGTATTTATAAAAATATCTAAATATTTTCTTGGAATTACTTTCACAATATTTATCAAATTATATTTTATTTCCATATTAAAATAATGCACGTTACACAATTCCATTTATTATTTGTTACACTTAAAAAACTGTCTATTACTTATTAAGGTTGTATTTATAAAAATATCTAAATATTTTCTTGGAATTACTTTCACAATATTTATCAAATTATATTTATTTCCATATTAAAATAATGCACGTTACACAATTCCATTATTATTTGTTTACACTAAAAACTGTGTCTATTACTTATTAAGGTTGTATTTATAAAATATCTAAATATTTCTTGGAATTACTTTCACAATATTTATCAAATTATATTTTTATTCCATATTAAATAATGCACGTTACACAATTCCATTATTATTTGTTTACACTAAAAACTGTGTCTATTACTTATTAAGGTTCTATTTATAAAAATATCTAAATATTTTCTTGGAATTACTTTCACAAAATATTTATCAAATTATATTTTATTTCCATATTAAAATAATGCACGTTACACAATTCCATTTATTATTTGTTTACACTAAAAAACTGTGTCTATTACTTATTAAGGTTGTATTTATAAAAATATCTAAATATTTCTTGGAATTACTTTCACAATATTTATCAAAATTATATTTTATTTCCATATTAAAATAATGCACGTTACACAATTCCATTTATTATTTGTTTACACTTAAAAACTGTGTCTATTACTTATTAAGGTTGTATTTATAAAAATATCTAAATATTTTCTTGGAATTACTTCACAATATTTATCAAATTATATTTTATTTCCATATTAAAATAATGCACGTTACACAATTCCATTATTATTTGTTTAACACTAAAAACTGTGTCTATTACTTATTAAGGTTGTATTTATAAAAATATCTAAATATTTTCTTGGAATTACTTTCACAATATTTATCAAATTATATTTTTTCCATATTAAAATAATGCACGTTACACAATTCCATTTATTATTTGTTTACACTAAAAACTGTGTCTATTACTTATTAAGGTTGTATTTATAAAAATATCTAAATATTTTCTTGGAATTACTTTCACAATATTTATCAAATTATATTTATTTCCATATTAAAATAATGCACGTTACACAATTCCATTTATTATTTGTTTACACTAAAAACTGTGTCTATTACTTATTAAGGTTGTATTTATAGAAATATCTAAATATTTTCTTGGAATTACTTTCACAATATTTATCAAATTATATTTTATTTCCATATTAAAATAATGCACGTTACACAATTCCATTTATTATTTGTTTACACTAAAAACTGTGTCTATTACTTATTAAGGTTGTATTTATAAAAATATCTAAATATTTTCTTGGAATTACTTTCACAATATTATCAAATTATATTTTATTTCCATATTAAAATAATGCACGTTACACAAATCCATTTATTATTTGTTTACACTAAAAACTGTACTATTACTTATTAAGGTTGTATTATAAAAATATCTAAATATTTTCTTGGAATTACTTTCACAATATTTATCAAATTATATTTATTTCCATATTAAAATAATGCACGTTACACAATTCCATTTATTATTTGTTTACACTAAAAAACTGTGTCTATTACTTATTAAGGTTGTATTTATAAAAAATATCTAAATATTTTCTTGGAATTACTTTCACAATATTTATCAAATTATATTTTATTTCCATATTAAAATAATGCACGTTACACAATTCCATTTATTATTTGTTTACACTAAAAACTGTGTCTATTACTTATTAAGGTTGTATTTATAAAAATATCTAAATATTTTCTTGGAATTACTTTCACAATATTTATCAAATTATATTTTATTTCCATATTAAAATAATGCACGTTACACAATTCCATTTATTATTTGTTTACACTAAAAACTGTGTCTATTACTTATTAAGGTTGTATTTATAAAAATATCTAAATATTTTCTTGAATTACTTTCACAATATTTATCAAAATTATATTTTATTTCCATATTAAAATAATGCACGTTACACAATTCCATTTATTATTGTTTACACTAAAAACTGTATCTATTACTTATTAAGGTTTATTATAAAATATCTAAATATTTTCTTGGAATTACTTTCACAATATTTATCAAATTATATTTTATTTCCATATTAAAATAATGCACGTTACACAATTCCATTTATTATTTGTTTACACTAAAAACTGTGTCTATTACTTATTAAGTTGTATTTATAAAAATATCTAAATATTTTCTTGGAATTACTTTCACAATATTTATCAAATTATATTTTATTTCCATATTAAAATAATGCACGTTACACAATTCCATTTATTATTTGTTTACACTAAAAACTGTGTCTATTACTTATTAAGGTTGTATTTATAAAAATATCTAAATATTTTCTTGGAATTACTTTCACAATATTTATCAAATTATATTTTATTTCCTATATTAAAATAATGCACGTTACACAATTCCATTTATTATTTGTTTACACTAAAAACTGTGTCTATTACTTATTAAGGTTGTATTTATAAAAATATCTAAATATTCTTGGAATTACTTTCACAATATTTATCAAATTATATTTATTTCCATATTAAAATAATGCACGTTACACAATTCCATTTATTATTTGTTTACACTAAAAACTGTGTCTATTACTTATTAAGGTTGTATTTATAAAAATATCTAAATATTTTCTTGGAATTACTTTCACAATATTTATCAAAATTATATTTATTTCCATATTAAAATAATGCACGTTACACAATTCCATTTATTATTTGTTTACACTAAAACTGTGTCTATTACTTATTAAGGTTGTATTTATAAAATATCTAAATATTTTCTTGGAATTACTTTCACAATATTTATCAAATTATATTTTATTTCCATATTAAAATAATGCACGTTACACAATTCCATTTATTATTTTTTACACTAAAAACTGTGTCTATTACTTATTAAGGTTGTATTTATAAAAATATCTAAATATTTTCTTGGAATTACTTTCACAATATTTATCAAATTATATTTTATTTCCATATTAAAATAATGCACGTTACACAATTCCATTTATTATTTGTTTACACTAAAAACTGTGTCTATTACTTATTAAGGTTGTATTTATAAAAATATCTAAATATTTTCTTGGAATTACTTTCACAATATTATCAAATTATATTTTATTTCCATATTAAAAATAATGCACGTTACACAATTCCATTATTATTTGTTTACACTAAAAACTGTGTCTATTACTTATTAAGGTTGTATTTATAAAAATATCTAAATATTTTCTTGGAATTACTTTCACAATATTTATCAAATTATATTTTATTCCATATTAAAATAATGCACGTTACACAATTCCATTTATTATTTGTTTACACTAAAAACTGTGTCTATTACTTATTAAGGTTGTATTTATAAAAATATCTAAATATTTTCTTGGAATTACTTTCACAATATTTATCAAATTATATTTTATTTCCATATTAAAATAATGCACGTTACACAATTCCATTTATTATTTGTTTACACTAAAAACTGTGTCTATTACTTATTAAGGTTGTATTTATAAAAATATCTAAATATTTTCTTGGAATTACTTTCACAATATTTATCAAATTATATTTTATTTCCATATTAAAATAATGCACGTTACACAATTCCATTTATTTTTGTACACTAAAAACTGTGTCTATTACTTATTAAGGTTGTATTTATAGAAATATCTAAATATTTTCTTGGAATTACTTTCACAATATTATCAAATTATATTTTTATTTCCATATTAAAATAATGCACGTTACACAATTCCATTTATTATTTGTTTACACTAAAACTGTGTCTATTACTTATTAAGGTTGTATTTATAAAAATATCTAAATATTTTCTTGGAATTACTTTCACAATATTATCAAATTATATTTTATTTCCATATTAAATAATGCACGTTACACAATTCCATTTATTATTTGTTTACACTAAAAAACTGTATCTATTACTTATTAAGGTTGTATATTATAGAAATATCTAATATTTTCTTGGAATTACTTTCACAATATTTATCAAAATTATATTTTATTTCCATATTCAAATAATGCATGTTGCACAATTCCATTTATTATTTGTTTACACTAAAAAATGTATCTATTACTTTTTAACGTTGTAAATCTAAATATCAAAAACAAAAATATTCTTAATAAGTTAAGCGGTCATTAAAACTACATTGATTATATTTAAGAAGAGTTAATAGTTCGATTAAATGAATAAATAATGAATAATTGATCTAAGAAGAGAAATGACAAATTAGAAAATGAAAAAAAAAAAAGTAAAACAGATAGATCTGAAATAAAGAATTATGTCTGAAAAGACTCAAAATTGTGTGTTTTCTTTAGTGGTTGGTTGGATTTTCCAGCATGTCAACTCTTGTCGGGTTATTTATGCCGAAGACATTTTGTTTTATTCATTCTTGTTGATATTGAATTTTTTTTTTAAACACATTTTTTGATACTCATTTTTTCTACTTAATCTATAGATGAGACCCTAACAGATACTACCACTCTGGGTCATAGAGGTCCTGGGAGTAATGGTCGACAAAGGGTACTTCACATTTCCCAGAGTTCCAGAATTGGAAATCCACCACTAAATGTATTTTAACATCATATCCCTCAGACACCGCCTTCTAACACATATATAATAAAATGTGTTGGAGGTTTGCCATAATGGCAATAGTGTTGTGACAATCATATAGATTCTAGGGCTTGACATGTCTAGCTGATTGATTGGAGGGGGCCTCTCTGACTGCCCTTCTAGCCTATGTAAGGGCCAAAATGTAGTGTTGCATGTTATGGACTGCTTAACAACCAGGATTCCGTCCTTAAGCATCACAGGTTGCCACCCACGGCCATCAGGTGACCCATTGTGGGATTTTACCTCTCTGCAGAGATGCAGTCAGTACATTCTACAGCACCAGCCAACAGGGTGACTCAGGAAATTGTTTTAATGCAAAATAAATAAATAAATAAACTTTATTACTCATGGGGAAAGGGTTCTCTCAACTAGGTGTCTAACAATGAATAATAATCATAATACTCTTGGGAAAGGTATGAATCCAGCTACTCTTGGGAAAGGTATGAATCCAGCTATGGATAAATAGTGGGACAGACTGAGCTCTTTTACCAGTCTAGGTAACCAGTCTAGGAGAAGGAAAACTCTGAATTCAAACCTTTTTTTCATATACAGTCCTATCAAATACCAACAATTTTTAAGCAGATCCACTTGACCCATGGAGTGGATCTGCAAGTACTAGCAATAAAGGGTACTCCACATCCCAGACCTCCAGAACTGGTGCCTCACCATCAGATGCAGTTTAGTGTCATACCCAGGGTATAGGTTGGTGGTAGAAAGCAGATATTTATCCAAGGACGAATATTAACATTCCGGTTTAGCTCAGTCGGTAGAGCATTGCCTCAGAACCACAAGGTTCCTGGTTCGATACCAGCCCTAGCCCACTCAGCATATGAGTAGCACAGCTTCTGTGCAGTAAAGTGGGGAGTTGACGGTAGGTTGGCGCTCCACCTTAGATGCATAAAATAATTTCCCTGGTCTAGCCTAGTGAAAAGGAATAGATTCCTTGTTGTCTGGCTGATACTGACAATAGGCCACTCTGTCTACTTTACTTATATCATGATATACTAACACTGAATAAAATGGAAGGAAAGACAATATAAGCTCATTTACACTTACAGAAACATTTGTGGGATTAAAATAAAACAAAAAAAAGAATAGAATAAAAATAAAATAAAAAACAACAAACTCCCATGGGCCTGACTGTAAGAAACTTTAGCATGTGTCTGACAAAAAGGACTGACTTCCTACCCCAAAAAGGATACCTATGTCATTCGAACTGAGGCCGTAATTGGGTCTAGTTGGTCCTACTAGCCAGGAAGATTTCCCTTGCTACAGGCCACTATGACCTGGTCAATAAAGCCTAAGATATAAAGCCACCTTCTGCCTTTGTTTCTTTCCATTTCGTTCCTTAAATTTCATTTCAGCTTATCAGCCCACAAGAATTAAGAACCAGCTTTTATTGGGGGTAAGATACAAAGACGAATGAACCAAAAACTTATTCCCATACATCTAATACATACATAATATACATACAAGTTGTATTGAAAGAAAGAATACATGAATATCAATAATTTCTAAACACATCTATTTGACATATTGTTAAGTTTTTAAGGGCCATCCTTTAGCCTTGAAGCAGGAGTCAATCAGTGGAATTGAATCTTTGATAAAGAATCCCTCAATAATGAATCCTTTGGTTACTCTGGTAAAGAGTTCTCAGTTCCAGGTATAGAGTCCTTCGATAATGAATCCTTTGGTTACTCTTGTAATCGTATAAGTCTGTCCTCAAAGAGTGCAGTTAGAATTATGTCCAATGTGGGGGTTCAAGTATTCTATCAGCCACAGAGTATTGCTAGTGATTGGCTGCAAGAAAACTCACGTGACCTTGGCTATATCATCGTCACTACTCTCTCTCTCTCTCTCTCTCTCTCTCTCTCTCTCTCTCTCTCTCTCTCTCTCTCTCGTCAATTATATACCCAAGTAAAAGGCATAGAATAGTAGTAAAAACGATTTGAACTCAGTCGTGCTAATACATTCACTTTCAGACTAATACCCTGAGAAGAGGTTTTTACATTTTCACATAGTGAAATGTATAAATTGAATTATTCTCCCTCCATACAGGAGATGCAGGACAACTCTTTGGGGTAGAGAATGCCTTTACCCTTCTGCAGGGGACACAATCAGCCTATTCTGAGGGCAGACAACTTAATAAGTTCAACTATGAATTATAAACATTGTAAGCGGTTTTCACATCCCTTTTTAGTAAACCAGGGATGTTTGACTAACAACCTCCTATCATCAAATTTCAATTGTTGCCATAATCAAAAATATATATAATATATATATATATATATATATATATATATATATATTCATAAAGGGAGGGCTAGGGCTACTTGCTTTTGCCCTTTTCGTGAACCTACAAAAAGAACACTACTGAATTAAATAAGTTAACACCAGCTTAATTATAAGGGCCGGGTTAGCTCAGTCGGTAGAGTGTTTGGCTAGAAACCACAAATTCGATACCGCCCCCTCTAACTCAGCATATAAGTAGCACAGTGATATATGCCAGTAAAGTAAGGAGCTGATGATAGGGGTAGCTCTCCACCACAGACGCAAAGACAATCTCCTTGGTCTAGCACTAGTGAAAAGGGGATAGACACTCTCGCTGATTGGCTGATACCGACTTTACGCCGCCCCAACGACTTTTTTTTACTTACACACAAAGTAAGTCAGAGCAAAGGGTAGAGAGACTTGATGGGTTTATTCTTAGTGATCTGCTCCTGCTGCTGCTACTCAGACAGCTGCTGCTGCTGCTTCTGTTGCTATCACCAAGGCAATTTCCTTAGTTCGTTTGCACTTATTTTCTTTGAGGTTTCTTTCCCTTCAATCTTACTAATAACTTCATATTCAGAACCTTAGATTAGTAGGTTTGATGTCTACGCTATAATACTTTAGCCGCACAAATCACTTCTTAAACCAATTAGGTCTTAGGGATATGAAAATTTGACCTGTAACGAATGGGGGCTAGTCTTAATCTGAAGTTTTCCCCATCCTTTGTATATCAAAATTAATTTTGACGTTCTGGGACATGAGATGGGCACGCTAGATCATCAGGACCACAAAATTTTTATTTCCTCTTCTGTACATCAAGGAGGTCTGATGAAACAATTTTTCAGGGCACTAAAATACTCTGATTGTGAGCTTTGTATCTTCATAGCAACCAATTTCTTACCTACCAATGAGTTTCATATAAATTATATCCTTTGTATTGATGAACATATTTTAAATTGTGTTGCAAATAAATTTAGACTATGTAACATTTTCTTTTTTTATCCACCAGCTTGTTGGGAATTTATCAACTTAATCCCACAGAAAAAGAGACATATCTTTTTATCTCTTGCAAGCACAGTTACTCATCGAACACATTCCACATGAGATACCTTAAAACAATTAACGAGGCAACACATCAGGACTGCTTTTCATAAACACGAGGTGTGTAATTTATTTAAAAAAACAATTACTGAAAAAAATTGAAATTTGTGTTCAGGGTATGACACTAAACTGCATCTGATGGTAGGCTCCTGTTCTGGAGATCTGATAGTATGAAGTACCCCATCATTGCATACTCCTAAGACAACTCTGACTCAGACTCATCCAGAGAATCATATCTGGTGGTAAAGCTGGAGATTTAGGAGTGTGGGAGTCAGCCTTCATTGCCGTTAATCACAGGTCCACTCTGATCTGGAGTGGTAGTACCTGTTAGGGTTCCATATGTGGTCAAATAGATTTGTTTAAAAATCCTTCATATCTGAAAGGACCATGTCCCCGCTTAAAAAAAAGGTCTCTTAAAAAAAAACAACTTCATAAAAGATGTAAACATAAAATGTACAATGAATGTGATTCCCTAACCTCTAGGCATATAATAATTCATAATATATACAGTGGGCCGCGGTTAGCTCAGTCGTAGAGCGTTCGGCTAGAAACCACAAGGTTCCTAGTTGATACTGGTCCTCGCCAACTCAGCGTATGAGTAGCACAGGGATCTGTGTGGTAAAGTAAGGAGCTGATGGTAGGTGTGGCGCTCCACCTCAGATGCTAAAAACAATCTCCTTGGTCTAGCGCTATTGAAAAGGGGATAGACTCCCTCGCTGACTGGGCTGATACCGACTTTAGGCCGCCCCGTTGACTTTACTTACTTATTGCCATGAATAAGTACCCTCCTTACCAATTTTATAATAAAAAGTTAATTTTCTTTTAAACTGAAGATACAATTTTTTCTTCTCCTAAACTTGTCTATCCAAGGTTAAAGATCCAGTCTGCCATAGCTGGAAAGAGAATAATTGGATACATACGTTTCCCAAGAGTATTAGTGCTATATGAAATGCAAAAAGCCTCATTCATTGAATATATACAGTATTGTCCATAAATAAGTACACTCCAAACAATTTTAAAAATTTTATAGTGATATAACCTATGGACAATAATGGAATGCGCCAACAGCTACTATAAGTAATAGGAACAAATTGTGGCTTGAGGGAAGCAAAAATGCGAGTCAGCTCGTAACTATATTGGTCGGACGCAATCTCCACTTTTTTGCTTTGTAAATTTCTACTCTTTTGTTAAATACATTTGTCTACATTGTTACCCGTCGTGTTGTCTTATTTTTGACCCTTTTAAAAAACCCACAACAAAAATAAAAAGTTAATTTTCTTTTCAATCAAATATACTAAGATTTATTATTCTAATGGATCATCTCCAGTCAAAACAGATTATTATTAGGTATTATCAATTACTAAATTCTGTAACCATATAGAGGATTGCATGAATAATAGTGTACAGATTTTTAGACTACTAAATATTCATATATTGCTGTAATGAATAATATCTGTTTTGATCATGTAATGAGGGTGAGTCAAAAAGTAATGCCATTTTCTTTATTTCATGTGAAGTTTTTTTTACATTGAGACCCTAACATGGCTTCGGAGCAAGAATACGACAAGTAAGAACCCAACTTGCCAATCAACAATGTCCCCCTTCTGCATGACAATGCTCGACCACACACAAGCATCAAGACAAAGGGAGAAAATCGTCTCATTGGGTGGACAACTTTACCGCATCCTCTATACTCACCAGATTTTAGTGCCTTCAGACTATCATCTCTTTGGCCCCATGAAAGAGGGTTTGAGAGGCAAACATTATTTCAGTAATGAGGAAGTGAAATCTGTAGTGAAGAAGTGGCTCAAAGAACAGTCAACAAATTTTACGGGGCAGGGATACATGCTCTCATTCAAAAGATGGAACATTGCTATTGACCACAAACGGTGACTATGTGGAAAGTAATCCACAGAGAACAGTTCATTTTGATGTATGATACATGTTCCTGTGTTGGTAATTATACCTGTCCTAACCAAAATAGCATTACTTTTGACTCACCCTGATAATCTTTTCATAAAAAAAATAGTAGATGTGTATATATCTATGGGTAATACTGTATATGATGCCTAGTGAAAAAATGTGTAACATATTCTATTCATTGTATGAGTGTGTATGTGCAATTTTATCTTAGCTCATATATTTGTATGTGTGTGTGTACTCATTTCATCTTGTGTATGTTTATATATATATTTGTTCTTATCTTGTGTCCCTAAATATGTGGTGGTTATATGTGTCACTATGATTGCATGTGTCTGTATGTGTGTGGATGTTTGTGTTTGTCTGATTTGTTCATGTCATTATTTCCGAGTCACTTTCCAGAGTCAATTTTTAGAAACAAGGTCACATGCAGCAGCTTGCATATACCCAAAATTTGACCTTGAAAAAAAAAAAAAAAAGAAAGAAAGAAGAAAAAAAAATAATATACACACACACTTTCAATAAAAAGAAAAACTCAACAAAACTGTCATTTTCATTATATATATAATATATATATATATATATATATATATGTTATGTGTGTGTGTGTGGTGTGTGTGTGAGTGTGAAGAGAAAATGGAAGTGAATCCGACTTGTATGTAATATAGTGAAAAATTTGAAAAAACACAGGTTCAAATAAAATGAGTGATATTTATTCAGCCAGCGCTGCAGTGTTTCAATCTATTTAGTAGATCTTTCTTCAAAAGCCCTGAGAAGATCTACTAAACAGAATGAAACACTGCAGCATTGGCTGAATAAATATCACTCATTTTATTTGAACCTGTGTTTTTTCAAATTTTTCACTATATTATATATATAATATAATATATATATATATATTGTGTGTGTGTGTGTGTGTGTGTGCGTGTGTCAAGGTTATAAAAATGTACTGGGTTTTTGAGAATACTAGCATGGATGACATTCTTATCCTTCTAGAGAGAAATAAAAATATACAAAAAATTATGAATCTGATATAAAAAAATACATCCAGCGAGACTATCAGCAAAAAATAGATCTGTAAAGGAAACTTGAGTACCAACTTTTATTATCTCACACTCTAACAGTTTTGGCATTAAATAACCCACAGGGTTGATATGCCATTAAACAAACCAAACCAAACTCTCTCCAACCTTCCCTTATTGGTCATTGCCCCAGGGAGGTCCTTTTTTGCAGCCTTCAGAATCCACACAGATGATGTAGGTTTTGCAGGCCTGGTCTACACTGGTGGGTCCATGTGTCAGTGTCCCACAGGCAAACATCTTTAATCAGTTCATCCTTGGCTTCTCCAGCAGTGTCCAGCGTGTTTTGGAAAAGATGATGGAATTTTTATTTTCATAAAAAGAAAGAAAAATAATCTTTTATAAAATGGTATTATTCAAATCTAGCTCCTCTCCTTGTGTGTCCATGTGTAGTTGTCCATAGATGAATGCCCCTTATGAGCATGTCCTTGCTTTTCCAGCATATTTTGGAAAAGATGATGGAATTTTTATCTCATAAAAAGAAGAAAAAATATTTTAAAAATGGTATTATTCAACCTAGCGCTCCTCTCCTTGTGTGTCCATGTGTAGTTGTCCATAGGTGAGCATGTTCTTACCTTTCCAGCATATTTTGAAAAGGTGATGAAATTTTTTATCTTTATAAAAAAGAAGAAAAAATCTACAAAAATTGGTATTATTGATCCAAGCCTCCTTCTTGGTGAGTTCATGTAGTCATTAAAAAAATTCCTACTGAGAGACAAAAAAAAAGACTATGCGCTGACTATCCACAGACCATAAATCTACATCTATTGTTCTGTGTCAAATGAATATGACAGTTCATATTACTTGTGAAAGTACATAGTCAAACACTCTCAACTTCTTGGTAAAAACCAAACAAACTTGATGCAACTCATTTCTTTTTGCTCACCATTGGTATATTATATTACCCAACTTAAAGATTTCCTCTTCATCATCTTACAGGCTGACGATTATACAGCTCATGTTGAATTGAAATTGAAATAGTTTTTATTTGCTACGAGACAATCTGCAAACTTTGTTGAGATCTTATTGGTAACAACATCCCATAAAGATATGATACTTCTATTTGTTATATAATGAATAGCCATAGCCTATCCTTTTTGTAAGGAAGTGTAGAGTAGATTTTAAAATCAATAGTAACACTGTGGAAAATTACAGTTGGAAGTTCATAGAATTTGTCTAGCAACAGCCTTGAATCTGGTTTTGGTTTGTTTTGTTTTATGGCATATCAACCTCAGTGGGTCATTTAATGCCGATTAAGTTTTGAAATAAATTCATTCTTAATGGATACACAATTTTTTTTTATAAATACATTTTCTATTTATCCCATAGATGGGACCCTAACAGGTACTACCACTCCGGGTCAGAGTGGACCAGGGAGCAATGGTGATGAAGGGGTGCTCCACATTCCCCAAACCTCCAAAACTGGAACCTCACCATCAGATAGAGTTTAATGTCATTCCCAGGACATGAAGATTCTCAGCCACTGCCTTCTAGCACCCATATGATAAAAAGGGTTGGGGCTTGCCATAAAGGCAATAGTGTTGGGGCAATCATATAGGTGCTAGGGTTTGACATGACCAGCTGATTGATCGGAGGGGTCCTCCCATCTAGCCCAAGAAAGGCTAAAGTGGAGTATTGCAAATCTTGGACTGTTCAACCACCTGGGTTCTATCCTTAAGCATCACGGGTCACTACCCACGGCCAACAGGTGGCCCCGTTTGGAGGAGTCTTACCCCTCTGCAGAGGTGCAGTCAGTGCTTTCTAACACCCCAGCCGACAGGGTGGCCGGAGTCATTTAAAGTATCTTGTTTTTTGTATTTAGTGTATCATTTTTAACTCCGATTATACTTATTTAGAATAAGGATTCTTCTAAATCAACTTAAAAGTAATTTTTTTTAGATAAGCGAAAAGACAATCCCAAAATGAGGAACCTGAGACCAATAAAAATTGCTTGCTGATATTCCAAATAAGATTTCCACTTAAACCTTTGACCATATCACAGAGAACCAAGAATTTGCCACAGAACTTTTCACACCAAGAAAATTTTCTCTTGCAACATTATATTGTAGTCTAAAAGAAGATAAGTTTACTTGAAAATGAAAACTAGATACGTGACTTGTATGAACAATTAGCACTATGGGACCAACTATATTTGCAGTATTATGTAGTATTTCCTCAAAACACTCTGTCACATTCTGAAGCATGATAACTCCAAAACAGATATGCTACTAGCCAAGATGCTGAAATCCCTTGAGTAGAATGGTCTTATCATGCTAAAGGCATTTGAGATCAGCACTATGGACCAAACCATAATGATTGACAAACTCAGGACCCATAGCCTACCATTAGATGACAACATATCACAGACAGAAGAATATACTCCTGTGGGATTAAAATAAAATTAAAATAAAATAAAAAAATGAAAAAATAACAAACTCCATATGCCGTCAGAAAACCAGAAGAACCCTTCGAGCATGTGCATAGAAAAAGGAGCCACTTCAAACCCCCAAGATAATCTCTCGGCCATCAAACTTAAGCCTTTATTTCTGATTCTATGAGTCAATATACAATAAGGTAGGTCTATTTTGCGAAACTGTTAATGTCTCCCTGTTGTGAAATGCAAACAGTTCTCATCCAGGACTTAGTTTGCTGGAGTTTATTTTTCTAATTGTTTATATTATAATATTGAATTGATATCATTAATTTAAAAAAAAATTTAAAAGATATACAAATACTTGCTATAGAAAAGTTGTGTGCTAAATTCTTATACATATATAAAGGAAGGCGTGTGTATAGGATGTCCCAGAGGAAACTTCGAAAATAAAACAATTAATGACAAAGTAAATATATAATACACATTAAATATCTCACCAGGCTTGGTTTTTGAACAAAAAAAAATGAAGATTTGAGTTATATTGGAAAATATTTAAAAATTCAAATTTGAAAAGTTAATAGGAAGGAAAGTCATTTGCATGTTATGTTTGCGTTATCTTTCTTTTTTTTGTTGTATGTTTTTTTTTTGCTTGAAATATAATATTAATTGATTGAATTTAATTGCATCATTTATATATTTTAAAAAAATTTAAATCATTAATGGATATTTCTTTACTATATTGTTATATATTTCCATGGGGATTTTTATTGGGCAAACCAGCCGAGGATCTCACTCACGATAAGTAATAATGGCATTTTGCAAGACTAACTTTTAAAAGAAAACCTTCTACCCAGACGCCACTGCGGTAGCCACTGCTATTGTTATTAAAAGAGAAAACTCCACAGATTTATGTAAATTAAACTCCTCAGTGATGTTCGTCATATGATACAATGTTCATCAATCAAATTTATTTTATTTATAAGACAGAGATGAGCAACACATTGTGAATAAGTAAAAGAACAATAAAATGCCAGACTTTGCTTGACTGTATATAAACTCTGAATGGAAGACTTTTTAGTTTTGAAAAATAAATCAAATATTTTGTGTTTATTAAGCAACATTCTGGTCAGTCATTCTACAATCTTTTTCAGATTTGGTGTTTTCAGTGCAATGTTTGTTGTTGGTCCACTACAGCTTACCACTTTCTTGGGAAATGTATTATAATTACCATATCTGGTTATTTCCTAGTTGAGCTAACATGATAATTACAGAGTGACCCAGAAAAAACGGAACCTACAAATTATATTTAGTTTCCCACTTAAATTAACCCTTAAAATCCAAACTCGAACCCGTAACCCTTGTTGTCTTAAACTTTAAAAAAATTAAAATTAAAAATCTAACAGTTTTATTACAAAAATTTGGGTTCTGTTTTGTGCTTGGCCACCCTGTAATATTATGTTAATTTAATTTTAATTTTTTTTTTAAAGTTTAAGACCAACAAGGTTAGGGTTAGAGTTTGGATTTAGGGTTAATTTAATGGGAAAAATAAATAAATTGAATTTGTAGGTTCTGTTTTTCTGGCGTCCACTCGTAATATCATGTACTCAAACTAGGAAATAACCAGATTATGGTATCAAAACTTTCCAAGAAAAGTGGGGGAAGCTGCTAGTGGACCAACAACAAAACATTGCACTGAATAACACACAAATCGTGAAAAAAGATTAGAAGAACTGACCAGAATGTTGCTAAAAAAAAACACAAAATATTGATTTATTTTCAAACTAAAAAAAGTCATTCATTCAAGAGTTATTATACATCAAACAAAGTCTGGCATTTTATTGCTTCTTTTTAACTATCAAAATGTGTTTGCTCACTCTCTGTCTTATAAAAATAAAAAAATTTGATGATGAACATTGTATCCATATGGACGAAACATCCAGCTGAGGAGTTTAATTTAACATTAAAATCTGTGAGTTTTCTCTTTTAATAACAACCTAGAAGCTGGCTACCAGTGCTCTGCGTAGAAGGTTTTCTTTTAAAAGTAGTCTGCAAATCCATTATTACTTAATCGTGAGTGAGATCCTCGCTGGTGCCCAATAAAAAATCCCATGGAAATATAAACAATTATAGAAAAATATCCATTCAATGATTTAAAAAAAAAAATTTTTTTTAAAAATATTATAAAATGATGCAATTAATTCAATCAATTAATATTATATTTCAAAGCAAAAAAAAAAAACATACAAAAAAAAAAAGAAAGATACAAATAACATGCAAATGACTTTCCCTTCTATTACTTTTCAAATTTGAATTTTTAAATATTTCCCAAATATAACTCAAATCTTCATTATTTTTTGCTTCAAAACCAAGCCCTTGATATTTAATGTGTATATATATTTACTTTGTCATTAATTGTTTTATTTTCGAAATTTCCTCTGGAATACATATACACACGACTTTCCCCTTATATATGTATACATTTTAGCACAACCTTTTCTATAGCAAGTATTTATTATATCTTTTAAATTTTTTTAAAATAATGAAATATCGAATCATAACTTTATATAAACAATTAGAAATAAACCTCACAAACCTAAGTCCGGAGGCAGACTGTTTGCCATTTCACAACATGGCAGACATTACAGTTCAAATATAGACCTACCTTATTGTATATTACTCAATAGAATCAGAAAAATTAAAGCTTAAGTTTGAATGGCGAGAATTATCTTGGCGGGTGGAAGTGGCTCTTTTTCTTGCACATGCCTCGAAAGCGTTCTTCTGGTCTGAAGGCTCCATGGGAGTTTGTTATTTTTTATTTTTATTTTATTTTAAATTTGATTTTAATCCCCACAGGAAGTACATTCTTCTGTCTGTGATATGTTGTCATCTAAATGGTAGCGTATGTCTGAGTTTGTCAATCATTATGTTTGATCCATAAGTGCTGATTCAAATGCCTTAGCATTGATAGACTTTCTACTCAAGGGATTCAGCATTTGGCTAGTAGCATATCTGTTTGGAGTTCATCATGCTTCAGAATGTGACAGAGTGTTGAGGAAATACATACTCAATACTGCATTTATAGTGTCCCATAGTGCCTTAATTGTTCATACAAGTCACGTATCTAGTTTTAATTTTTCAATAAAAACTTATCTCTTTAATACAAATAAATGTTGCAGAGAAAAATATTTCGGTTGTGAAAAGTTCTGTGGCAAATTCTTGGTCTCTGTTAATGCGTCAAAAGTTAAGTGAATCTTAATTTGGAAGATCAGCATAGCAATTTTTAATTGGATTTCTCAGGTTCCTCATTTTGCGGATTGTCTTTTCGCTTATCTAAAAAAAATTCCTGTTTAAGTGATTTTAGAAGATCCTTATTCTA
Organism: Doryteuthis pealeii; assembly: GCA_023376005.1. Classification (NCBI taxonomy): domain Eukaryota; kingdom Metazoa; phylum Mollusca; class Cephalopoda; order Myopsida; family Loliginidae; genus Doryteuthis; species Doryteuthis pealeii. The sequence goes on along the minus strand of JALAJA010001285.1, from coordinate 15,234 downwards.
AATAAGTATAATCGGAGTTAAAAATGATACACTAAATACAAAAACAAGATACTTTAAATGACTCCGGCCACCCTGTCGGCTGAGGTGTTAGAAAGCACTGACTGCACCTCTGCAGAGGGGGAAAGACTCCTCCAAACGGGCGGCCACCTTGTTGGCCACGTGGGTAGTGAACCCTGTGCATGCGCTAAGATTAGAACCCAGGTGGTTGAACAGTCCAAGATTTGCAATACTCCACTTAGCCTTTCTTGCGGCTAGATGGAGGACCCCTCCGATCAATCAGCTGGTCATGTCAAACCCTAGCACCTATATGATTGCCCCAACACTATTGCCTTTATGGCAAGCCCCAACCCTTTTTATCATATGGGTGCTAGAAGCAGTGGCTGAGAATCTTCATGTCCTGCGGAATGACATTAAACCTTCTATCTGATGCGTGAGGTTCCAGTGTTTGGAGGTTTGGGGAATGTGGAGCACCCCTTCATCACCATGCTCCCTGGTCCACTCTGACCCGGAGTGGAAAGCTACCTGTTAGGTCCCATCTATGGGATAAATAGAAAATGTATTTATATAAAAAAATTGTGTATCCATTAAGAATGAATTTATTTCAAAACTTAACGGCATTAAATGCACCCACTGAGGTTGATAGCCATAAAACAAAAACCAAACCAAACCAGAGTTCAAGGCTGTTGCTAGACAAATTCTATGAACTTCAACTGTAATTTCCACAGTGTACTATTGATTTAAAAATCTACTCTACACTTCCTTACAAAAGGATAGCTATGGCTATTCATTATATAACAAATAGAAGTATCAATATCTTTATGGGATGTTGTTACAATAAGCATCTCAACAAGTTTGCAGATTGTCTCGTAGCAAATAAAAACTATTTCAATTCAAAATTCACATGAGCTTGTATAATCGTCAGCCTGTAAGATGAATGAGAGGAAATCTTTTAAGTTGGTAATATAATTATACAATGCCGGTGAGCAAAAAGAAATGATTTGCCATCAAGTTTGTTTGTTTTTACCAAGAAGTTGAGAGTGTTTGACTATGTACTTTCACAATTAATATGAAAACTGTCATATTCATATTGACACAAGAACAATAGATGTAGATTTATGGTCTGTGGATAGTCACCATAGTCTTTTTTTTTGTCTCTCAGTAGGAATTTTTTGAATGACTACATGAACTCACCAAGAAGGAGAGCTTGGATCAATAATACCATTTTGTTAGATTATTTTTCTTTTTTTATAAAGATAAAAAATTTTCATCACCTTTTAAAAAGGCTGGAAAAAGTAAGAACATGCTCACCTATGGACAACTACACACTGGACACACCAAGGAGAGGAGCTAGGCTTGAATAATACCATTTTATAAAATATAATTTTTCTTCTTTTATGAAGATAAAAATTCCATCATCTTTTCCAAAATATGCTGGAAAAGCAAGACAGGCTCATAAGGGCATTCAATCTATGGACAACTACACATGGACACACCAAGGAGAGAGCTAGATTGAATAATACCATTTTATAAAAAGATTATTTTCTTCTTTTTTATGAAAAATAAAAATTCCATCATCTTTTCCAAAACACGCTGGACACTGCTGGAGAAGCAAGATGAACTGATTAAAGATGTTTGCCTGTGGACACTGACACATGGACCCACCAGTGTAGACCAGCCTGCAAAAACCTACATCAATCTGTGTGGATTCTGAAGGCTGCAAAAAAGGACCTCCCTGGGCAATGACCAATAGGGAAGTTGGAGAGAGTTTGGTTTGGTTTGTTTAATGGGCATATCAACCCTGTGGGTTATTTAATGCCAAAAAACTGTTAGAGTGTGAGATAATAAAAGTTGGTACTCAAGTTTCCTTACAGATCATTTTTGCTGATAGTCTCCGTGGATGTATTTTTTTATATCAGATTCATAATTTTTTGGATATTTTTATTTTCTCTAGAAGATAAAATGTCAATCCATGCTAGTATTCTCAAAAACCCAGTACATTTTTATAACCTTGACACACGCACACACACACACACACACACACATATATACTTATATATATATATATATTATATATAATATAGTGAAAAATTTGAAAAAACACAGGTTCAAATAAAATGAGTGATATTTATTCAGCCAATTGCTGCAGTGTTTCATTCGTTTAGTAGATCTTCTTCAGGGCTTTTGAAGAAGATCTACTAAATAGATTGAAAAACACTGCAGCCTGGCTGAATAAATATCACTCATTTTATTTGAACCTGTGTTTTTTCAAATTTTCACTATATTACATACAGTCGGATTCACTTTCCATTTTGCTCTTCACACTCACACACACACACACACCAACACACACATACATATATAATATATTATATATATATATATATATATATATGAAAATGACAGTTTGTTGAGGTTTTCTTTTTTATTGAAAGTGTGGTGTATATATATTTTTTCTTTCTTTCTTTCTTTTTTTTTTTTTCAAAAGGTCAAAATTTTGGTATATGCAAGCTGCTGCATGTGACCTGTTTTCGAAAATTGACTCTGGAAAGTGACTCGGAAATAATGCACATGAACAAATCAGACAAAACACAAAACATCCAACAACATACAGACACATGCAATCATAGTGACACATATAACCACCACAATATTTAGGGACACAGATAAGAACAAATATATATATAAACATACACAAGATGAAATGATGTACACACACACATACAAATATATGAGCTAAGATAAAATTGCACATACACACTCATACAATGAATAGATATGTACACATTTTTTCACTAGCATCATATACAGTATTACCCATAGATATATACACATCTACTATTTTTTTATGAAAAGATATCAGGGTGAGTCAAAAAGTAATGCTATTTTGGTTAGGACAGGTATAATTACCAACACAGGAACATGTATCATACATCAAAATGAAACTGTTCCTCTGTGGATTACTTCTCCACATAGTCACCGTTTGTGTCAATAGCAATGTTCCATCTTTGAATGAGAGCATGTATCCCTGCCCCGTAAAATTCTGTTGACTGTTCTTTGAGCCACTTCTTCACTACAGATTTCACTTCCTCATTACTGAAATAATGTTTGCCTCTCAAACCCTCTTTCATGGGGCCAAAGAGATGATAGTCTGAAGGCACTAAATCTGGTGAGTATAGAGGATGCGGTAAAGTTGTCCACCCAAATGAGACGATTTTCTCCCTTGTCCTGATGCTTGTGTGTGGTCGAGCATTGTCATGCAGAAGGGGGACATTGTTGATTGGCAAGTTGGGTCTTACTTGTCGTATTCTTGCTCCGAGCCATGTTAGGGTCTCAATGTAAAAAAAACTTCACATGAAATAAAGAAAATGGCATTACTTTTTGACTCACCCTCATTACATGATCAAAACAGATATTATTCATTACAGCAATATATGAATATTTAGTAGTCTAAAAATCTGTACACTATATATTCATGCAATCCTCTATATGGTTACAGAATTTAGTAATTGATAATAACCTAATAATATCTGTTTTGACTGGAGAATGATCCATTAGAAATAATAAAATCTTAGTATATTTGATTGAAAAGAAAATTAACTTTTTTATTTTTGTTGTGGGTTTTAAAGGGTCAAAATAAGACAAACACGACGGGGTAACAATGTAGACAAATGTTATTTAACAAAAGAGTAGAAATTTACAGCAAAAAATGGAGATTGCGTCCGACCAATATAGTTACGAGCTGACTCGCATTTGCTTCCCTCAAGCCACAATTGTTCCTATTACTTTATAGTAGCTGTTGGCGCATTCCTATTGTCCATAGGTTATATCACCTATAACAATTTTAAAATTGTTTGGAGTGTACTTATTTATGCGACAATACTGTATATATTCATGAATGAGGCTTTTGCATTTCATATAGCACTAATACTCTTGGAAACGTATGTATCCAATTATTCTTTCCAGCTATGGCAGACTGGGCTCTTTAACCTTGGATAGACAAGTTTAGGAGAAGAAAAAATTGGTATCTTCAGTTTAAAAGAAAATTAACTTTTTATTCTAAAAATTGGTAGGAGGTACTTATTCATGGGCAATAAGTAAGTAAAGTCAACGGGGCGGCCTAAAGTCGGTATCAGCCAGTCAGCGAGGGAGTCTATCCCCTTTTCAATAGCGCTAGACCAAGGAGATTGTTTTTAGCATCTGAGGTGGAGCGCCACACCTACCATCAGCTCCTTACTTTACCACCACAGATCCCTGTGCTACTCATACGCTGAGTTGGCGAGGACCAGTATCAAACTAGGAACCTTGTGGTTCTAGCCGAACGCTCTACCGACTGAGCTAACCCGGCCCACTGTATAATTTATGAATTATTATATGCCTAGAGGTTAGGAATCACATTCATTGTACATTTTATGTTTACATCTTTTATGAAGTTGTTTTTTTTAAGAGAACCTTTTTTTTTTAAGCGGGACATGGTCCTTTCAGATATGAAGGATTTTTAAACAAATCTATTTGACCACATATGGAACCCTAAAAGGTACTACCACTCCAGATCAGATGGACCTGTGATTAACGGCAATGAAGGCTGACTCCACACTCCTAAATCTCCAGCTTTACCACCAGATATGATTTCTGGATGAGTCTGAGTCAGAGTTGTCTTAGGAGTAATGGCAATGATGGGTACTTCATACTATACAGATCTCCAGAACAGGAGCCTCACCATCAGATGCAGTTTAGTGTCATACCCTGAAACACAATTTCAATTTTTTTCAGTAATTGTTTTTAAATAAATTACACACTCGTGTTTATGAAAAGCAGTCCTGATGTGTTGCCTCGTTAATGTTTTTAAGGTATCTCATGTGGAATGTGTCTCGATGAGTAACTGTGCTTGCAAGAGATAAAAAGATATGTCTCTTTTTCTGTGGGATTAAGTTGATAAATTCCCAACAAGCTGGTGGATAAAAAAAGAAAATGTTACATAGTCTAAATTTATTTGCAACACAATTTAAAATATGTTCATCAATACAAAGGATATAATTTATATGAAACTCATTGGTAGGTAAGAAATTGGTTGCTATGAAGATACAAAGCTCACAATCAGTATTTTAGTGCCCTGAAAAAATTGTTTCATCAGACCTCGCTTGATGTACAGAAGAGAAATAAAAAATTTGTGGTCCTGATGATCTAGCGTGCCCATCTCATGTCCCAGACGTCAAAATTAATTTATATACAAAGGATGGGGAAAACTTCAGATTAAGACTAAGCCCCCCCATTCGTTACAGGTCAAATTTCATATCCCTAAGACCTAATTGGTTTAAGAAGTGATTTGTGCGGCTAAAGTATTATAGCGTAGACATCAAACCTACTAATCTAAGGTTCTGAATATGAAGTTATTAGTAAGATTGAAGGAAAGAAACCTCAAAGAAAATAAGTGCAAACGAACTAAGGAAATTGCCTTGGTGATAGCAACAGAAGCAGCAGCAGCAGCTGTCTGAGTAGCAGCAGCAGGAGCAGATCACTAAGAATAAACCCATCAAGTCTCTCTACCCTTTGCTCTGACTTACTTTGTGTGTAAGTAAAAAAAAAGTCGCGTTGGGCGGCGTAAAGTCGGTATCAGCCAATCAGCGAGAGTGTCTATCCCCTTTTCACTAGTGCTAGACCAAGGAGATTGTCTTTGCGTCTGTGGTGGAGAGCTACACCTATCATCAGCTCCTTACTTTACTGCATATATCACTGTGCTACTTATATGCTGAGTTAGAGGGGGCCGGTATCGAATTGTGGTTTCTAGCCAAACACTCTACCGACTGAGCTAACCCGGCCCTATAATTAAGCTGGTGTTAACTTATTATTAATTCAGTAGTGTTCTTTTTGTAGGTTCACGAAAAGGGCAAAAGCAAGTAGCCCTAGCCTTCCTTATGAAATATATAATATATATATATATATATATATATATATATATATATTTTTGATTATGGCAAACAATTGAAATTTGATGATAGGAGGTTGTTAGTCAAACATCCTGGTTTACTAAAAAGGGATGTGAAACCGCTTACAATGTTTATAATTCAATAGTTGAACTTATTAAGTTGTCTGCCCTCAGAATAGGCTGATTGTGTCCCCTGCAGAAGGGTAAGGCATTCCCTCTACCCCAAAGAGTTGTCCTGCATCTCCTGTATGGAGGGAGAATAATTCAATTTATACATTTCACTATGTGAAAATGTAAACAACCTCTTCTCAAGGGTATTAGTCTGAAAGTGAATGTATTAGCACGACTGGAGTTCAAACTCGTTTACTACTATTCTATGCCTCTTTACTTGGGTATATAATTGACGAGAGAGAGAGAGAGAGAGAGAGAGAGAGAGAGAGAGAGAGAGAGAGAGAGAGAGAGTAGTGACGATGATATAGCCAAGGTCACGTGAGTTATTCTTGCAGCCAATCACTAGCAATACTCTGTGGCTGATAAATACTTGAACCCCCCACATTGGACATAATTCTAACTGCACTCTTTGAGGACAGACTTATACGATTACCAGAGTAACCAAAGGATTCATTATCGAAGGACTCTATACCTGGAACTGAGAACTCTTTTACCAGAGTAACCCAAAGGATTCATTATTGAGGGATTCTTTATCAAAGATTCATTCCACTGATTGACTCCTGCTTCAAGGCTAAAGGATGGCCCTTAAAAACTTAACAATATGTCAAATAGATGTGTTTAGAAATTATTGATATTCATGTATTCTTTCTTTCAATACAACTTGTATGTATATTATGTATGTATTAGATGTATGGGAATAAGTTTTTGGTTCATTCGTCTTTGTATCTTACCCCCAATAAAAGCTGGTTCTTAATTCTTGTGGGCTGATAAGCTGAAATGAAATTTAAGGAACGAAATGGAAAGAAACAAAGGCAGAAGGTGGCTTTATATCTTAGGCTTTATTGACCAGGTCATAGTGGCCTGTAGCAAGGGAAAATCTTCCTGGCTAGTAGGACCAACTAGACCCAATTACGGCCTCAGTTCGAATGACATAGGTATCCTTTTTGGGGTAGGAAGTCAGTCCTTTTTGTCAGACACATGCTAAAGGTTCTTACAGTCAAGGCCCCATGGGAGTTTGTTGTTTTTTTATTTTATTTTTATTCTATTCTTTTTTTGTTTTATTTTAATCCCCACAAATGTTTCTGTAAGTGTAAATGAGCTTATATTGTCTTTCCTTCCATTTTATTCAGTGTTAGTATATCATAGATATAAGTAAAGTAGACAGAGTGGCCTATTGTCAGTATCAGCCAGACAACAAGGAATCTATTCCCTTTTCACTAGCGCTAGACCAGGGAAATTATTTTATGCATCTAAGGTGGAGCGCCACACCTACCGTCAACTCCCCACTTTACTGCACAGAAGCTGTGCTACTCATATGCTGAGTGGGCTAGGGCTGGTATCGAACCAGGAACCTTGTGGTTCTGAGGCAAATGCTCTACCGACTGAGCTAAACCGGAATGTTAATATTCGTCCTTGGATAAATATCTGCTTCTACCACCAACCTATACCCTGGGTATGACACTAAACTGCATCTGATGGTGAGGCACCAGTTCTGGAGGTCTGGGATGTGGAGTACCCTTTCATTGCTAGTACTTGCAGATCCACTCCATGGGTCAAGTGGATCTGCTTAAAAATTGTTGGTATTTGATAGGACTGTATATGAAAAAAAGGTTTGAATTCAGAGTTTTCCTTCTCCTAGACTGGTTACCTAGACTGGTAAAAGAGCTCAGTCTGTCCCACTATTTATCCATAGCTGGATTCATACCTTTCCCAAGAGTAGCTGGATTCATACCTTTCCCAAGAGTATTATGATTATTATTCATTGTTAGACACCTAGTTGAGAGAACCCTTTCCCCATGAGTAATAAAGTTTATTTATTTATTTATTTTGCATTAAAACAATTTCCTGAGTCACCCTGTTGGCTGGTGCTGTAGAATGTACTGACTGCATCTCTGCAGAGAGGTAAAATCCCACAATGGGTCACCTGATGGCCGTGGGTGGCAACCTGTGATGCTTAAGGACGGAATCCTGGTTGTTAAGCAGTCCATAACATGCAACACTACATTTTGGCCCTTACATAGGCTAGAAGGGCAGTCAGAGAGGCCCCCTCCAATCAATCAGCTAGACATGTCAAGCCCTAGAATCTATATGATTGTCACAACACTATTGCCATTATGGCAAACCTCCAACACATTTTATTATATATGTGTTAGAAGGCGGTGTCTGAGGGATATGATGTTAAAATACATTTAGTGGTGGATTTCCAATTCTGGAACTCTGGAAATGTGAAGTACCCTTTGTCGACCATTACTCCCAGGACCTCTATGACCCAGAGTGGTAGTATCTGTTAGGGTCTCATCTATAGATTAAGTAGAAAAAATGAGTATCAAAAAATGTGTTTAAAAAAAAAATTCAATATCAACAAGAATGAATAAAACAAAATGTCTTCGGCATAAAATAACCCGACAAGAGTTGACATGCTGGAAAATCCAACCAACCACCTAAAGAAAAACACACAATTTTGAGTCTTTTCAGACATAATTCTTTATTTCAGATCTATCTGTTTTACTTTTTTTTTTTTCATTTTCTAATTTGTCATTTCTCTTCTTAGATCAATTATTCATTATTATTCATTTAATCGAACTATTAACTCTTCTTAAATATAATCAATGTAGTTTTAATGACCGCTTAACTTATTAAGAATATTTTGTTTTTGATATTTAGATTTACAACGTTAAAAAGTAATAGATACATTTTTGTATAATAAATGGAATTGTGCAACATGCATTATTTGAATATGGAAATAAAATATAATTTGATAAATATTGTGAAAGTAATTCCAAGAAATATTAGATATTTTCTATAAATACAACCTTAATAAGTAATAGATACAGTTTTTAGTGTAAACAAATAATAAATGGAATTGTGTAACGTGCATTATTTTAATATGGAAATAAAATATAATTTGATAAATATTGTGAAAGTAATTCCAAGAAAATATTTAGATATTTTTATAAATACAACCTTAATAAGTAATAGACAGTTTTTAGTGTAAACAAATAATAAATGGAATTGTGTAACGTGCATTATTTTAATATGGAAATAAAATATAATTTGATAAATATTGTGAAAGTAATTCCAAGAAAATATTTAGATATTTCTATAAATACAACCTTAATAAGTAATAGACACAGTTTTTAGTGTAAACAAATAATAAATGGAATTGTGTAACGTGCATTATTTTAATATGGAAATAAAATATAATTTGATAAATATTGTGAAAGTAATTCCAAGAAAATATTTAGATATTTTTATAAATACAACCTTAATAAGTAATAGACACAGTTTTTAGTGTAAACAAATAATAAATGGAATTGTGTAACGTGCATTATTTTAATATGGAAATAAAATATAATTTGATAAATATTGTGAAAGTAATTCCAAGAAAATATTTAGATATTTTTATAAATACAACCTTAATAAGTAATAGACACAGTTTTTAGTGTAAACAAATAATAAATGGAATTGTGTAACGTGCATTATTTTAATATGGAAATAAAATATAATTTGATAAATATTGTGAAAGTAATTCCAAGAAAATATTTAGATATTTTTATAAATACAACCTTAATAAGTAATAGACACAGTTTTTAGTGTAAACAAATAATAAATGGAATGTGTGTAACGTGCATTATTTAATATGGAAATAAAATATAATTTGATAAATATGTGAAAGTAATTCCAAGAAAATATTTAGATATTTTTTATAAATACAACCTTAATAAGTAATAGACACAGTTTTTAGTGTAAACAAATAATAAATGGAATTGTGTAACGTGCATTATTTTAATATGGAAATAAAATATAATTTGATAAATATTGTGAAAGTAATTCCAAGAAAATATTTAGATATTTTTATAAATACAACCTTAATAAGTAATAGACACAGTTTTTAGTGTAAACAAATAATAAATGGAATTGTGTAACGTGCATTATTTTAATATGGAAATAAAATATAATTTGATAAATATTGTGAAAGTAATTCAAGAAAATATTTAGATATTTCTATAAATACAACCTTAATAAGTAATAGACACAGTTTTTAGTGTAAACAAATAATAAATGGAATTGTGTAACGTGCATTATTTTAATATGGAAATAAAATATAATTTGATAAATATTGTGAAAGTAATTCCAAGAAAATATTTAGATATTTTATAAATACAACCTTAATAAGTAATAGACACAGTTTTTAGTGTAAACAAATAATAAATGGAATTGTGTAACGTGCATTATTTTAATATGGAAATAAAATATAATTTGATAAATATTGTGAAAGTAATTCCAAGAAAATATTTAGATATTTTATAAATACAACCTTAATAAGTAATAGACACAGTTTTTAGTGTAAACAAATAATAAATGGAATTGTGTAACGTGCATTATTTTAATATGGAAATAAAATATAATTTGATAAATATTTGTGAAAGTAATTCCAAGAAAATATTTAGATATTTTTATAAATACAACCTTAATAAGTAATAGACACAGTTTTTAGTGTAAACAAATAATAATGGAATTGTGTAACGTGCATTATTTTAATATGGAAATAAAATATAATTTGATAAATATTGTGAAAGTAATTCCAAGAAAATATTTAGATATTTTTATAAATACAACCTTAATAAGTAATAGACACAGTTTTTAGTGTAAACAAATAATAAATGGAATTGTGTAACGTGCATTATTTTAATATGGAAATAAAATATAATTTGATAAATATTGTGAAAGTAATTCCAAGAAAATATTTAGATATTTTTATAAATACAACCTTAATAAGTAATAGACACAGTTTTTAGTGTAAACAAATAATAAATGGAATTGTTGTAACGTGCATTATTTTAATATGGAAATAAAATATAATTTGATAAATATTGTGAAAGTAATTCCAAGAAAATATTTAGATATTTTTATAAATACAACCTTAATAAGTAATAGACACAGTTTTTAGTGTAAACAAATAATAAATGGAATTGTGTAACGTGCATTATTTTAATATGGAAATAAAATATAATTTGATAAATATTGTGAAAGTAATTCCAAGAAAATATTTAGATATTTTTATAAATACAACCTTAATAAGTAATAGACACAGTTTTTAGTGTAAACAAATAATAAATGGAATTGTGTAACGTGCATTATTTAATATGGAAATAAAATATAATTTGATAAATATTGTGAAAGTAATTCCAAAGAAATATTTAGATATTTTATAAATACAACCTTAATAAGTAATAGACACAGTTTTTAGTGTAAACAAATAATAAATGGAATTGTGTAACGTGCATTATTTTAATATGGAAATAAAATATAATTTGATAAATATTGTGAAAGTAATTCCAAGAAAATATTTAGATATTTTTATAAATACAACCTTAATAAGTAATAGACACAGTTTTTAGTGTAAACAAATAATAAATGGATTGTGTAACGTGCATTATTTTAATATGGAAATAAAATATAATTTGATAAATATTGTGAAAGTAATTCCAAGAAAAATATTTAGATATTTTTATAAATACAACCTTAATAAGTAATAGACACAGTTTTTAGTGTAAACAAATAATAAATGGAATTGTGTAACGTTGCATTATTTTAATATGGAAATAAAATATAATTTGATAAATATTGTGAAAGTAATTCCAAGAAATATTTAGATATTTTATAAATACAACCTTAATAAGTAATAGACACAGTTTTTAGTGTAAACAAATAATAAATGGAATTGTGTAACGTGCATTATTTTAATATGGAAATAAAATATAATTTGATAAATATTGTGAAAGTAATTCCAAGAAAATATTTAGATATTTTTATAAATACAACCTTAATAAGTAATAGACACAGTTTTTAGTGTAAACAAATAATAAATGGAATTGTGTAACGTGCATTATTTTAATATGGAAATAAAATATAATTTGATAAATATTGTGAAAGTAATTCCAAGAAAATATTTAGATATTTTTATAAATACAACCTTAATAAGTAATAGACACAGTTTTAGTGTAAACAAATAATAAATGGAATGTGTAACGTGCATTATTTTAATATGGAAATAAAATATAATTTGATAAATATTGTGAAAGTAATTCCAAGAAATATTTAGATATTTTTATAAATACAACCTTAATAAGTAATAGACACAGTTTTTAGTGTAAACAAATAATAAATGGAATTGTGTAACGTGCATTATTTTTAATATGGAAATAAAATATAATTTGATAAATATTGTGAAAGTAATTCCAAGAAAATATTTAGATATTTTATAAATACAACCTTAATAAGTAATAGACACAGTTTTTAGTGTAAACAAATAATAAATGGAATTGTGTAACGTGCATTATTTTAATATGGAAATAAAAATATAATTTGATAAATATTGTGAAAGTAATTCCAAGAAAATATTTAGATATTTTTATAAATACAACCTTAATAAGTAATAGACACAGTTTTTAGTGTAAACAAATAATAAATGGAATTGTGTAACGTGCATTATTTTAATATGGAAATAAAAATATAATTTGATAAATATTGTGAAAGTAATTCCAAGAAAATATTTAGATATTTTTATAAATACAACCTTAATAAGTAATAGACACAGTTTTTAGTGTAAACAATAATAAATGGAATTGTGTAACGTGCATTATTTTAATATGGAAATAAAATATAATTTGATAAATATTGTGAAAGTAATTCCAAGAAAATATTTAGATATTTTTATAAATACAACCTTAATAAGTAATAGACACAGTTTTTAGTGTAAACAAATAATAAATGGAATTGTGTAACGTGCATTATTTTAATATGGAAATAAAATAATAATTGATAAATATTGTGAAAGTAATTCCAAGAAAATATTTAGATTTTTATAAATACAACCTTAATAAGTAATAGACACAGTTTTTAGTGTAAACAAATAATAAATGGAATTGTGTAACGTGCATTATTTTAATATGGAAATAAAAATATAATTTGATAAATATTGTGAAAGTAATTCCAAGAAAATATTTAGATATTTTATAAATACAACCTTAATAAGTAATAGACACAGTTTTTAGTGTAAACAAATAATAAATGGAATTGTGTAACGTGCATTTTTTTAATATGGAATAAAATATAATTTGATAAATATTGTGAAAGTAAAAGTAATATCCAAAAGTAATTCCAAGAAATATTAGATATTTTTATAAATACAACCTTAATAAGTAATAGACACAGTTTTTAGTGTAAACAAATAATAAATGGAATTGTGTAACGTGCATTATTTAATATGGAAATAAAATATAATTTGATAAATATTGTGAAAGTAATTCCAAGAAAATATTTAGATATTTTATAAATACAACCTTAATAAGTAATAGACACAGTTTTTTAGTGTAAAACAAATAATAAATGGAATTGTGTAACGTGCATTATTTTAATATGGAAATAAAATATAATTTGATAAATATTGTGAAAGTAATTCCAAGAAAATATTTAGATATTTTTATAAATACAACCTTAATAAGTAATAGACACAGTTTTTAGTGTAAACAAATAATAAATGGAATTGTGTAACGTGCATTATTTTAATATGGAAATAAAATATAATTGATAAATATTGTGAAAGTAATTCCAAGAAAATATTTAGATATTTTATAAATACAACCTAATAAGTAATAGACACAGTTTTTAGTGTAAACAAATAATAAATGGAATTGTGTAACGTGCATTATTTTAATATGGAAATAAAAATATAATTTGATAAATATTGTGAAAGTAATTCCAAGAAAATATTTAGATATTTTTATAAATACAACCTTAATAAGTAATAGACACAGTTTTTAGTGTAAACAAATAATAAATGGAATTGTTGTAACGTGCATATTTTAATATTGGAAATAAAATATAATTTGATAAATATTGTGAAAGTAATTCCAAGAAAAATATTTAGATATTTCTATGGGCATATTTGATTTTCCATTTTAATTGATTCCATGCCATTTGTAATTAACTGCTATATTTTGTTTACTAACAGTTTTAGAATGATTGTCTAAGAAATGAAATAAAAAGCAACTGAAATTAAGAGAAAAGAAAAAACTCTGTGAAATCAAAATAATGTATAATAACAAGGGTTGACATGCCATAAATCCAACCAACCAACCAATCAACAACTTTCCCTGAGGTCCAATAACTATGTATACAAAATTTGGTAGTTCTATATCTCTACAACTAACAGGCTAAGTCATTGTATTTGCTATGGTTAAAGGAGGGGGCGCGTAACTCTACATTAAGTTATTTAGAAAAGGTAGCAGATTGATTTTTTCTGAGGAGGAGAGAATATCCATTAAAAACATGTTCAATTTCAAGAAAACTAACTAGAGAAATAAAAACATCTGAGGAATGATTAGTGAGTTTATGAAGTTAGTGTTGAAACAGGATTCAGAAAGTATAAAAATAAAAATAAATTTTCTTTTAGAAAATAGTATTTTCCCCTTCTGCCCCAGTTTATGTTGCATGTTCACTCCATAGAGAATAAATTAAGCAATTCATTAAAAGAGAAAAAAAAAGATTCTATTTCCAACTAGTTTACTGAAAATGTCTTACTTTTTAATTGAACGAATATGTAATTTTTCTAGAATCTCAATTTGCTGATACATCAAAACCACAAAATACTGTTTGCGAAATTTTGACATTTATAGGACTGGAAAATTTTGTTCAAAATAAAAAAAATTAAAAAAAAAAACTATGTTCTGTCTAGAAGACAAACACACCTTACTAAATCCACTCAATATAGAGAGTGATTAATTTACATCATCTGTTGACTTAATTTGCTATAGCCGAGTGAGCGATGCGCGGAGAGTCTACTAACATAAGAAGAGGTCCTTGTTGTGGTCCTACATTAGGCGAATGGGTCGATTTTTGGTAATAACTGGTGTATGGCACTCATGTTGGTGTCGTTGGGGTTTGACATTGCATAAATAATCGGACAACAAATGATTTTTTTCCCCAAACAATCATTACCTTATTTTGAGGAATCACGAGTTTAATCTCTTTTTTCCCTCCTTCTCCTTTTTCTTCCTTCCCCCTCTCTCTATCCCACCTGCGTCTTTTTCTCACCCCTCTCCTTTCACCTTCCTCTCTATCTTACATCTACACCC
>JALAJA010001283.1:7500-13797 GCA_023376005.1 Doryteuthis pealeii | reverse complement strand
AGCGGAGTTCAACAGGTTGAATTCAGAGTTTTCCTCTCCTAGACCGGTTGACTAACCAAGGAAAGAGCCCAGTCTGCCCTACTATTTATCCATAGCTGGAGGAGAGTAGGATCATGCCTTTCCCAAAGGTATTAGCTCTAAAGTAAAATGCAATTACCACATCCAGGATTTGAACTCGGGGCGACGAGTCCATTTCCCATGACTTTAACCATTACACCATGCGCTTTTGTTTTATTCAATGCCAATGCCAATGCACTTTTTGACTATTCATATAATTTCCTACACATAATATTACTCAACATGCACAATATATTCTTGGTTATTGTAATATAGACATCATCCTATCTAACCTAATAAACTCCCTGATGAAGTATTATAAATGAACAGTTATGAATTTTATTTTAGCATTACCGGTAAAATTTGACAAAAAAGTATTAATTTTTCATTAAACCAGTTATTCAAAAAAATATACTAGGATATTTACCACTGTGAACTACAATGGAATATAAATGGAAATATATAGTCTATTAATTGTTTTTGCGCAGGGGTTCTCTATAGACATGTAATTTATGGTAAGTGTTACACAAGGGTTAAACGCTAATCTAGGGAGACAGTGCTTGATATTTAGAAGAGCATGTATCGTCAAATATAACATAGAAATTAAAACTACATATTTGTAACTAATAGTTTCACACGTTTAGATGAACAAAGCAATTCTGCATTCTGAGGAATTATCAGTGTCATGGAGAGTGGTACTATTTATCGCATAGTTGTGGATGATTGGGTTATATTTTATCAAGGGTATTAGTTCGTGGTTATATCAGTACTGATGTATGGCGGCACCACTTGGACCCTAACGAAACCCCTTGAGAATAAGCTGGATGGGAGCTGCACAAGAATGCTGCGTGCAGTCTTGAACAGTCGTGGGAAACAGCATCCCATGAGGAAGCATTGTATGGCCACCTGTCCACCATCTCACAAACCATCCCAAAGTGAGACGGACAAGGCATGCAGGATACTGCTGAAGAAGTAAGGATGAGCTCATAAGCGACGTTCTCCCGTGGAAAGCCAACACATGGACATGCTAATGTGGGCCGCCCAACAAGGACCTACATTGACAAAGTATGCGAGGCATGCTGGTTGCTGCGCAGAAGAGCTCCCAGGGGAAAATGAATGATAGGAAGATTGGCGAGAGATTGTCATGATATCCGTTGCTGCTTGCGCGACAGGATGATGATGATGATTACTTCGAAACTGAATAGCTGATGGAGTTCCAAACTCGCTAACGATGCTGCAGTACAGCAAATTAGCTACTAGACAGATAGATAGATAGATAGATAGATAGATAGCCACTAGTACAATAGTTGTTATTTTATAGCTTCAAATGGAATGCCTGGAAAGTTAGATTCACTTTGAACTCAACCTTGAATGGACTTGCAAATTCCCTTTTATAAATACCAAAGCAAAATAAAATAAAAAACCTAGTAACTTACAACAGAACTATCGGGAATAAGATAATAATCAGAGTTAGCTGCAACGTCTCTCTCTCTCTTCTCTCTCTCTCTCATATATATATATATATATATATATATATATAGTGTGTGTGTGTGTGTGTGTGTGTGTGTGGTGTGTGTGTGTGCGAAGAAAATGTTTTCCAAAATATAACAGACACAGGATGTTACGATCAAAGGAAAATTTTATATGTCTATACTTAAGTATTTTGGTTTATGATAAACCATCATCAGGGACAATGCAAAAGAAATTTGTAAGGGTTAAAAATGAAAAAATTTAAGTGTATGGTGAATGTGTGAATATAATGTTATTACCGTTATTTTTTATATATGATTTATATACTAAAGCTGATGACGTTATCATTGCATGTTAAAAAAAGCGGAAAATGAAGATCATAAGATGACGCATGTTAGAACGTGAATAGGCTGGGAGTTAAATGTTAACATTGATATGACGTATTTCTATGGATATTAATTTCCTCATCGTATTTCCATATATATATAATATATATATATATATTATATATATATATTATATATATATGCAGGAAAATGTGTCTGTTTTTCACAGATGGCAAAGAAACAGTTTGATACTGAGTTACCAACTTTGGAAGTGATACTTATTGAACAACAATGTAAGTTATAACGTAGACACATATCCCTTGAGGCAAGTTGTCTCCCGCCACGAACGTGTCTCTAACAATAATCTACAATTTAGAGAAGCTATGCTGCTGCAAAACGTATTCATTTACTGAATTGCATCCCCACTACTCGTTGGATAACTCATAATTGCGTGCTTGTGTCACATCCTACCTGTAGCGAACGGGTTGGGCAAATGTCTGTCTTCTATCTATCTATCTATCTATCTATTCTATCTATCTATCTATCTATATAGATATATGCAGCCAATTTAAACATATAAATATGTGTTTATGTATATCTGCGTGTTTGTGTTTTATGCATGTATTACAAACTAAAATATATCCAAATACATGCAGCCAATTAAGTATATACAAATATGTGAATGTATATATTATAAACAAAAATATATGCAGATATATGTAGCTGATTTATATATATATATATATATATATATATATATATATATATATATATTATAGAGAGAGAGAGAGAGAGAGGAGAGAGGAGAGAGGGAGAGGCGAGAGAGAGAGGAGAGAGGAGAGAAAGAGAGGGAGAGAGAGAAGAAGAGAGAGAGAAGAGAGAGAAGAGAGAGAGAGAAAAAGAAAACGTTTTATCAAAATAATTTTATTTCGGCTACTTTCACCTCTTCACATCTTATTTCATAATAGATAATACATATTAGGCCTATTTAAATAAGTTTTTCTCTTTCTAAACATTTGACAAGAGAAAAAACATATTCAGTATGTAATATAATTTAATTCTTGTCCAATATGAAATCAGATTTGGAGAGGCGAAAGTAGCCGAAATAAATTTATTTCTGATAAATTAAGGTTTGCATTATTTTTGTATTTCTACTATACGGTGTATACGTAAAAATATGCTCACAGTATATATATATATATATATATATATATATATATATATATATATTATATATATATGTGTGTGTGTGTGTGTGTGAAAAATCTTTATATGTATGTTTGAGTTCTCAATTTTGGTTGAATCCTATCACGGAAATATTTGATACCATTCAGCTATTAGTGAATTAGTAGATATTTCCATCTCTCTCTCTCTCTCTCTCTCTCTTCTCTATATAATATATATATATATTATATATATATATATATAATATATATATATATATCGAGGTCCTTTGTGCAGCATCCTGTATCCGCACAGATCTGATCAATGTACGTCTTGCTGGTCGGCCCACACTGGCGTGCCCATGTGCTGGCTTCCACAGGAGGACGTCGCTTATGAGCTCGTCCTTGCTTTTTGATGGCTTGGGTGATATATGGCAGGTGGCCGTACAGCTGCTTTCTCGTGGGGTGCTGTTTCCACGTCTTGTTCAGGATCACCTGCAGCATTTTTGTTGCAGCTCTCGAGAATGAAGAGCGATAGGGACGGATGGAGAGAGATTGTCATGGATATCCGTGCCAATAGCGTGACATGATGATGATGATGAATATATATATATATATATATATATATATAATATATATATATATATATATATATATATATAGTCCGACACAAGCCGTCATCACTGTAAATAAATCATCTTGTTGTTCAACGGTCTCAACTTTAACACAACTGTTGGCCCTCATATATCTAGATCGTCTGGAGTCATATACAATATAAAAACATGATTGAGCAATCTCTTTTCTCTCATTTGCACGTGTTTCTTATAATAATAATGAAATATTCGGTGTAGATCTTTAAAATACCAACAAATATTCATAAGTGCGACATTATTTACATAAATAAGTAGAAATAAGTTTTGGCCTTGTTTCTTTCCTTCTCCCCGTGTCTGTGATCCAACTCATGAACCTTTATGCAGCGTGACGGGTTCTTCAACACATTACAATATATCATTTACATCGAGAACACTCATATAATAGAAATGACTTTTCCAAGAAAACACAATGCCTTTATAACTATAAGATAAAACTTTTGGTTTATTGTCATCTTCACCAACTGTCCTCTCAGATGACATCGATAAATTCGCTGTTGAAATCGATTTTGTAATTACCGATGATTGTGATTATATAAAAACAGCCGGGAAGCCCATTAGAAATTAGTCGGCCCGATAAAAAGCAATTGCCGCTGCAATAAGGACCCAAGAATCTTGGAATATATTTCTTATAAAAACCTGGATCGATAATCTAT
This sequence comes from Doryteuthis pealeii, assembly GCA_023376005.1. Taxonomy (NCBI): domain Eukaryota; kingdom Metazoa; phylum Mollusca; class Cephalopoda; order Myopsida; family Loliginidae; genus Doryteuthis; species Doryteuthis pealeii. Next base: position 9,475 of record JALAJA010001283.1, on the reverse strand, counting down.
GATTATTTCGACGAGTATTTCCCTTCAGAACAGAAAAGAATTAGTGGAATTCGATTCTGGCGTCTGTCTTGCATCTACGTCTCAAGATGTTGCGCTGTCTGCATTATTAGATGGAACATTATAAAGAAACCGTGCAAGATAAAAAGCACCGTTCAATAGGGCATCCAATGAGATTATTTCTTAGGGAAACAACCCTCTCTCTTTCCATATATCTATCTATCTATCTATCTATCTATCTATCCATCTACCAAGCAGAACGGTGCATTATTACTTAACCCACATAGATATATATAGACACACACAAGTAATATATATATATACATATATATATGTTTATGTATGTGTATGTGTGTGTAATCTAACGTATACTATATGTATAATACATATTATATATATATATTATATATATATATATATATATAATATAGAGAGAGAGAGAGAGAGAGAGATAAATCAAGTGAATATAACTAAGTTTACTGATGTGTAAATAGGAAAGTAATTTTAAAGTATACACATTATGAACAAAAATATATACAAATAATGCAGTCAATTTAAACATACACAAATATGTGTGTATGTATATGTGGTATCTATCTATGAATATGTGTTATAAACAAAAAAATATGTACAGATATATGTAGCCCAATTTAAACATATAAATATGTGTTTATATATATATATATATAAATATATATAATATATATATATACATATATATATATATATATATATATATATATTATATTAATGTGCGTGTATGTGTTTATGCATGTATTACAAACAAACTATGTACAGATACATGCAGGCAATTAATCCATATACTAACATGTGAATGTATATATTATAAACAAAAATATATACCGATATGTTTGAAAAGAGAAATAAGGAAAGAAAGTATTGAATGGATAAAATATGATATTTTAATTAATTTAAAACTTACACGTGTTTCGGTCAGGAATTTTTGAATACTCTCTTCACGTGATTTTTTTTTAAGTTCTTTTTTCGAACATTTCAAAAATTCTCCGCGTTCCAACGAATTTAATTTAAAAAATAAGGATTTACTCTGATGATGGTCGATATTTCTTTGTGGCGCGAACATTTCTACATTTTTCTATTATTATTATTTCATTTCATTTTGTTATTTAAAAATAATAATAGACCGAAACACGTGTAAGTAAATTAATTAAAATATCATATTTTTCCATCAATACTTTCTTTCCTTTATTTCTCTTTTCAAACATACTGTCGGATTCACTTCCATTTTCATTTTACATACAGATATGTGTAGCTGATTTAAACCATACAAATATGTGTGTATGTATGACACATGTACCTATGTATGGCATTGTCATTTATTGATAATACATATTATGTACAAATGTATCTAAAATTTTTGTTACATAATTATTAGATTCCTAATATTTATGTACAGTAGTGTAGAAACCAAAATGGCTGTTATAAGTTGCAGCCCCACGGCCTTGAAGGATTGAATGACAAGGCTTGATCTCATCCTGATCCTTCCGGGGTACCGTGAGAATCGGTGGAGAGACCCTATTCCGGTTAGATTAGAGAGATTTTTAGTCAGATCGGCCAAAAGCCATGACGGTGGTAAGTCGTGTTATGCACGGTGCCGGCTCAATCTGCGCAGTAGTCTGGTGGGGATTCAGAATAAAATATAATCTAAGTTAAATCGAAGTCTTGTGTTATTATTTAAAAACTACCAATGACACAGGGCTTCTGATAAAGAAATCCCCAATGGAAGACCAGACACGAAAGTCCCCAAGACGAAGCCCAGACACTAGAAGAGGACGCTAGAAGAATAGAAGTAAGAAAGTAAGGAAAGGGAGTATACAACATTTTCCTATTTGATTCACGTTTCTTCTATCAGAATGTACATAAATTATAATAAAATATTTAATTTTGTTAGACGTTATTGCTCACCCAACCCAAACCAAATTAACTGTTTATTCTTACG
>JALAJA010001283.1:0-2500 GCA_023376005.1 Doryteuthis pealeii | reverse complement strand
GTTTTGAATTGAGTTATAAGTAAGTAAAATCGTCGCGGCGGCCTAATATCGGTATGAACCATACAGCGAGGGAGTCTATCCCCTTTTCACAAGCACTAGACTAAGGAGATTGTTTTTTTGCGTCTGAGGAGGAGCGCCACACCTACCATCAGCTCCTTACTTTACCGCACACATCCCCGTGCTACTCATACGCTGAGATTGGCGAGGGCCGGTATCGAACTATGAACCTTGTGGTTTCCCCTAAACCCATTGCCATACCATTCTTTAAAAAACCAGCCTGATCTACTATTTAACCATAGCTGGAATTTCCCATGGGTATTAACGCTATGAGAAATGCAAACAGCTTCATCCAGGATTTGAACTTGGATCACCGAGTCCATTTTTACGACGATAACCATTGCAAAACAAACAAGTCCGTTTCCAAGGGTATAACTGCGAAGTGAAACCTAGACATTTTTGTCTACGATTTGTATTCGGATCACCGATTCCATTATCCGTTGACGATAACCGTTACGCTAATGGCTTCTCCAAAAGTCAGTGTATATCTCCGCAAAACGTGAGCAGCTACGGTAACGAGATAATTAGGTATCCAGCCTCGTAAGTTGCTGTTATGTCTGTACCTTCACTGGCTGCTAAATGAATGTGGCTTTAACAACAGGTTCACTGATTTTTAGCAAACATTAGTTCAGAAAATAATGTAACTGGGTCGGAACCCATACATCCATTTCTGCCACACACAAAACAAACACTATGACGGAATAAGACAAAAGCATAAATACATATAATGTACATATCAAATCATATACATGTAGATATAAATGGAATTACGCTTTTATTAGTTATTTATGTCAAAACAGTCTTTCTGAAAACTACACATCTGACTTGATTTTAGTACATTTCAATGCTGTAAAGTTTACCGTAGAATTCTAATTTAAAACTCCCCGGAGTGTTTTTCTTGAAAATTAATTGAAAACAAAAATAACGAACACATTTACACCGATACATACATGCTTGAATTTCTAACTCATCCAATATTTTCTGACTTGATTTTAGTACACTCCAATGCTGTACAGGTTTACCGTTGATTTTTTATTTAAAACTCCCCTGAATGTTTTCTCGAAAATTAATTGAAAACAAAAATAACGAACACATTTACACCGATACATACATGCTTGAATTTCTAGCCCATCCAATATTTTCTGACTTGATTTTAGTACACTCCAATGCTGTACAGGTTTACCGTTGATTTTTTATTTAAAACTCCCCTGAGTGTTTTCTCGAAAATTAATTGAAAACAAAAATAACGAACACATTTACACCGATACATACATGCTTGAATTTCTAACTCATCCAATATTTTCTGACTTGATTTTAGTACACTCCAATGCTGTACAGGTTTACCGTTGATTTTTTATTTAAAACTCCCCTGAATGTTTTCTCGAAAATTAATTGAAAACAAAAATAACGAACACATTTACACCGATACATACATGCTTGAATTTCTAACTCATCCAATATTTTCTGACTTGATTTTAGTACACTCCAATGCTGTACAGGTTTACCGTTGATTTTTTATTTAAAACTCCCCTGAATGTTTTCTCGAAAATTAATTGAAAACAAAAATAACGAACACATTTACACCGATACATACATGCTTGAATTTCTAACTCATCCAATATTTTCTGACTTGATTTTAGTACACTCCAATGCTGTACAGGTTTACCGTTGATTTTTAATTTAAAACTCCCCTGAATGTTTTCTCGAAAATTAATTGAAAACAAAAATAACGAACACATTTACACCGATACATACATGCTTGAATTTCTAACTCATCCAATATTTTCTGACTTGATTTTAGTACACTCCAATGCTGTACAGGTTTACCGTTGATTTTTTATTTAAAACTCCCCTGAGTGTTTTCTCGAAAATTAATTGAAAACAAAAATAACGAACACATTTACACCGATACATACATGCTTGAATTTCTAACTCATCCAATATTTTCTGACTTGATTTTAGTACACTCTAACGCTGTACAAGTTTTACCGTTGATTTTTATTTAAAACTCCCCTGAGTGTTTTCTCGAAAATTAATTGAAAACAAAAATAACGAACACATTTACACCGATACATACATGCTTGAATTTCTAACTCATCCAATATTTTCTGACTTGATTTTAGTACACTCCAATGCTGTACAGGTTTACCGTTGATTTTTTATTTAAAACTCCCCTGAATGTTTTCTCGAAAATTAATTGAAAACAAAAATAACGAACACATTTACACCGATACATACATGCTTGAATTTCTAACTCATCCAATATTTCTGACTTGATTTTAGTACACTCCAATGCTGTACAGGTTTACCGTTGATTTTTTATTTAAAACTCCCCTGAATGTTTTCTCGAAAATTAATTGAAAACAAAAATAACGAACACATTTACACCGATACATACATGCTTGAATTTCTAACTCATCCAATATTTTCTGACTTGATCTTT
>JALAJA010001282.1:0-22429 GCA_023376005.1 Doryteuthis pealeii | reverse complement strand
CCGATTTTATTTTTACTTATTAATACACATGAAGTTAATGAAAATGAATTCTACCAATTTATCAATACACAGGAAGTTAAATTAACTTCATGGGTATTAATTAGTAAAATAATTTATTAAACTGTTAATGAGAATTATTTGTTCTAATTCATTAATACACTTGAAGTTACCAATTTATTAAATATATGAAATTTACCAATTACTAATACACATGAAGTTAATAAAAATTATTCCTAACAATGTATTAACACACATGAAGTTAATTAAAATTATATGTGCATAAAAAGGGTTCATATGCCCTTAAACACAAACCAATCTTATTAAACATGTCTACAAGAATATATACACGGATGAGCAGAAAGAAAGATATAAGAACAAATGAGAATGAATATATACGTAAGTAAAAAAACATAAGTATTTGCACGCATATTAAATCAATTTTCCAAATGAAGGACACCAAAATGTCTAATAACGTATCGTGTGTTTAGTGTTTATTCATGTGAGAGAAAAATGTGAGAGATCAATTGAAACAAAAACGTCTATAAATTTCTACTTGAGAAGGCAAAGAGATTTAAATAGAGGGGAGGAGAGAGAGAGAGAAGAGAGAGAGAGAAGAGAAGGGAGGGAGAGGAGAGAGAGGGGTTGTTAAAAGAAACACTCGTTGTATTGACTGTTATACACAGTTGATTAGAAAAGAGAGAAGAAAGGAGTGAGTGAAGGACGAGTTCGATGCCGCTGGTTATAAAGACAGAACAGGTCACTACTTGGCACGGATCATATTGCAGCTTTGTTTGAAGTTTAAACAATTTGATACATCTACGGCCCTTTTCGTTGTCATAGAAGAAAGAAGAAAGGTTTATTTCCTATAACTCCAACCTAACAAAAGGGGAACCACTCTGAATGAATTTTATCTATTAATTAATCCTACCCATTATTTTCCCATTAAACCCCTAAACCCGTCTTTCTTTTTTCTTAGTAGATCAATTAAATAATAATTTATTAAAATTCATTCAGAGTGGTTCCCCTTTTTTTAGGTTGGAGTTATAGGAAATAACCAAGAAAAAAAAACGAGGGAGGGGTGGGTCAAAGGTTTTGCAATATTTTGGTAATGTGCTATTTTGCGGCACGTGTTATCACCTGTTTGTGTGATAGGTGGTGCGCTGACATGTTGAGTATTGCTTCACAACAGTTGCTACTGTATGAAATGGAATTGGCGATGCAGGTTCAAATTCAGTTCGAGGCAGAGAGTTCAAAATACAGGTCACTAACTGGCACGGATCATATTGTACATTTGTTGAATTTTAAACGATTTGATACTGTATGGCTGATACCGACATTAAACCACCCACCGACTTTTTAAAGCCCTTTTTAATGTCATAGAACGAAAGAAAAAAAAAGGTGGGGGGGGGGGTCAAAGTTCTCCAATATTTTGGTAATGTGCTATTTTCGGTGTGTATATCACGTGACAAGCAGTTCAACCAGTTGGCTGATTAGATTTTACGGCATGTCAACACTTGTTGGGTTATTTTATGCCAAAGACGTTTTGTTTTATTCATTCTTCAAAAGTACTCAATTTAAAAAAAATCATTTTTAAAACTCATTTTGTTTCTATTTAACCCATAGATGGGACTCTAACAGGTACTACAACTCCGGGTCAGAGTGCACTGGGGATAATGATGATGAAGAGGTACTCCACATTCCCAGAGTTCCAGAATTGGAACTTCATCAGATAGAGTTTTAACACTGCCTTCTAGCACATATATGATGATGAAAAGGGTTTTGGTATACCATAAGGGCAATAGGGTTGGGCAATCATATAGGTGCTAGAGCTTAACACGACCAGCCGATTGATCAGAGGGGGGATTTTGCCTCTCTACAGAAGTGCAGTCAGTGTATTCTAAATCCCCAGCCAACAGTGTGAGACCAAAGCACTTCAAGCCGTGGTAGGTGGTGCACTCATGCCATTGTGCACTGCTTCACAGAATTACCATTGTATGAAATGGAATCAGCAAGCCCTAGCACCGATATGATTGTCCCAACCTCTCACCCGGCCTTCGGGCCAGGGTCCAGTGAGCTTCAGCCGCTGGACCGGTATGTTGTAATAAAGTGTCAATCCCAGGAGGCCATCCCCCCAGGCAACACCTGCCCCTCGATTTTAAAGGGGCAGGGCTGGGTTTATTGCCCAGTGCCTGAGGCGCCCCCCCTTGAGGGGAATGCCGACGGGATACACGCAATTTTCCACCGCATCCCATGAACTTCGGTTTGTGGTGGATCCCACGTTAATAGGGCCTTTTGTGTCTGACCTGGTACGAGTGGGGTACTGGGAAAATACAAACGTCATTGCCCTTTATGGCAAGCCCCCAACGCTTTTATTATATATGTGCTAGAAGACAGTGGCTGAAGGTCATTAAACTGCATCTAATGGTGAGGTTCCAATTTTAGAACTCTGGAGAGTATGGAGTAGTCCTTCATCACAATTACTCTCAGGTCCACTGACCCAGTGGTAGTACCTTTTAGGGCCCATTTATGGGTTAAATAGGGAAAAAATGAGTTTTCAAAAAAAATGAGTTCTAAGAAAATGTGTTAAAAAAAAAAAAAACGTTAAAAAATTGAGTTAAAAAAAATTTGGAATATCCTTCAAGTATGAATAGAACAAAAATGTCTTTGGCATAAAATAACCCAACAAGGGTTGAGATGCCGTAAAATCCAATAAACCAAACCAAACCAAACCAAAGAAAATGACAAAAAAGAGAAATCTTATCCTGTAATCTGGTTTGGTCATAGGTTGAATACCCTGGACACCCATTTTTTTTTTTGGGGGGGGGGCGCTTACCCCCTATGCAGAGGATACAGGAGCATATTTTAAGACATAGGGTAAGGATGTGACAAAAAGAGTATTACAAAAGGGACAACAAAGATGAAATCTAAAAATGAAGGCAGGTTAAGCCTCTTAATAACCTGGACTTTAAAAATCCAAGGTTGGAGCTGGGAGGAAGACAATCACGAGGAAAGGTGATCCGTATATATGATCCGTTATTGTTAATCCAACTACATTTAATCTTGAGTAAATCGAAACACATAATTAGAGGGTTTTTATCAGTGTTCTTAATAAGGTTTCAAGTTTCCTATAAAAAAAGATAGATATTTAAACACTAGCTAACCTACAAGAGATTGGCAAGGTTTTTCCAATATCACACTTTATCCAATAAGAATGTAAATAATTATATATATATATATATATATATTACATAGCTCTCCTTAAAACGGATAGAGCACTCCCTAGAAGCAGAGTATGTTTATAACAGTAAAAACCATTTCTAAAAAGTGAGTGTGTAGATGGCGCAGTGCTACGATGTCTGACTGATGATAATTTGGTCAGGTTTCGAGCCCAGCCTGAAGCAGCCTCCCTTGTCTAGTCACACTGATGAGCCATGCAACAGCAAAACAGGACTGTATGTAAATGACTATATATATATATATAATATATATATATATATATATATATATTTAACCAAACCTCTCCACACAAGCAGAATGCAATACAAGGTCAATTTCTTAAGCGGAGTTTAACAGGTTTGAATTCAGTTTTCCTTCTCCTGGACTGGTTACCTAGGCAAGTTTAAAATGCCCAGTCTGAAGATTTAGGAACACGTGTATTAACGTGTATTAATATATGGTTTCAATTATCTAATTGAAACCATTCAATAGTCTGCAAATTATTTGTAATAGATAGAAATACTTGCTATCATAACTGTGTGCAAATAAATGACTATTATTAAATAAGTAAAAAGTAAAGTCGTCGGGGCGGCCTAAAGTTGGTATCAGCCAGTCAACGAGGGAGTCTATCCCCTTTTTCATAGCACTAGACTAAGGAGATTGTTTTGGCGTCTGAGGTGGAGCGCCACACCTACCATCAGCTCCTTACTTTACCGCACATATCCCTGTGCTACTCACATGCTGAGTTGGCGAGGACCGGTATCGAACTAGGAGCCTTGTGGTTTCTAGCCGAACGCTCTACCGACTGAGCTAACCCGGCCCCTTTTTTTACTTATTATTAAATAGAAATGATTAATTGAAACCACATGATTATTAGTATTAGATAGGAATACTTAATATCATATAACTGTGAAAACAAACTCTTATGAAACAGCTACACAAAAAAATGAAAATATAATGCACAATGTGTGCAATTCCCTAACCTAAAGGCATGAAATAACCCCTGCAGAGTTGATATGCCGTTAAAAATCGATCAATCAATTCTGTCAGTGAGTTTATTTTTTGTTTTTGTTTTTGTCTGGACATGAAATGATAATAAATATACACATTATTGATGTACAAAGTCGTCTAAACATTTTTTTTGATTTTTATCTATTTTTTTTTATTAGGTGATTTAACCACTTAATTAGACATGCCCCGTCTTCTTTTTTCTTTCTTCTTTTTTTATTGTGACAAAACGTTTTTTCAACCGCACGCTTTCCGGTCCTCCTAAGGTAACAAAACATCAACCCTAAATAATCACTTTTATTTCTCTCTCTCTCTACCGGTTTTTTTTATTTATTTTATTTATTTATTATTATTTTTTTTAAGGATAACATCTCTAAAATAAGAATTTTTATCTAAGGCGAATATGTCCTTTCCAGGAGGCGGTCAATTCATGGCCTCCACGCCTTCCTTTAATGTGTAAAACTGTGCAAGAGAGTAAATAAAAAAGTGAATGAAACCACCCTTACTACACAATAATACACACACATAACAGGGTGTTGACATAAACTGATGCATAAATTAGAGCCAACACACATCACATGCAATGATACACACATTGACCTACTTTTCAAAGCCGGTGCACACACACATTAACCTAATAACGGACAAAAATACCCCAGAAATGACTACATTTTTCGTTTCACTGCCACAAATCAATTTGATACACACACAATATTGTTAGTTTTCTTCCTCAATAACAATATCATATATATATATTATTATATATATATATATATATATATATATATATGGGAGTAAATTAGAGAATTAAACCGACAGTATGTAGAAAAACCCGAAGTATTCCAAAAACTCCGTGTTTCTTTTTCTATACATAAACACACTGGTTCCCAGGTTTAATTTTTTTTTTTTCTTAATGATTACAAAGTTGATATTTTTCAAATATCAACTTTTGAAATTTATTCAATATTTTTTTTTCATTTCTATTTTATGGAATTTAATAAATGAATAAAAAATGTTTTTTAAAAAAATGAGTAAAATGTATTTTATACAAGATAGAATATTTCTCAAGACACTTACGATTTCCTTAAGAAAAAGAGAAGGGTTAAAGTAAGAACTGACTAGACCATCCGTAAAACCAGTTGGGTTTCGGTCGTAAACGCGGGCCATGATGATATTGGTGCTTCTCAAAAAGATTGGAGGATTCTAATTAGCATTTTATAGTTATCTCCAACTCAGTTATATCGAGATATTTTGAATGTTAAAAAATATTTAAATAAAATAAAAATGACGTTCGGTGCGGACGCAGACCCACGGAATTATCAAAATTGAAAATTAGAAGGAAATTGAATATTAGGCAGGAAATTGCTTTATTTTCTAAATTAGGAAATTCTAAGTATATTGCTCTAATAAAATCCCGTTATTATGTGCGTTTTTTAGGTTTACGGTTTTGAAATAAAATATAATAAAAAAATAAATAAAAGTCGTTTTTGTTTACATGAATTCTCATTAATCTAAATGAATACACTTTTTTTTTTAATTAAATTTTTCTAAGGCCATTTGGGGTATTTTTTATTCACTTCCTTAAAATAACATTAGAATATAAGTCAGGTAAAAAAAAAGTAATATATACCAGCAATAAATATCCAAACGCAGTCATATCAGAGAGACAAAAATACTATCATGATAGTAAACTTTGAGATAAAACATTGAACTGAAAGGCAGGAGGTTTCGATATTATCTCTCAGCAAAGCCAGGTTGGTGAGGCTCGTTGATTTGTGCGGATTTTTACACAAAGAAAAGACTAAAAACCAGGACAAGTGGTTTTTCGGCGCACTTATGTCCTTTTCAAAAAGAGAGAAAAATATTTACTTTTCGTCGCGTAGCACTTAATGATTAAACAAAACACAGAAACTGACCCCTTTTTTTATAAAACCAAGAATTAAATAAAAACTAAACAAATACTTTACGGTCGTTACCAGCACTTATACTCACCAGAGATATAAAATAAAAGTTTGTAAAATCCGTGAAGGGTAGCGTTATTTTCTTGGTTTAAAAAAAAACACAGAATATTCCACAGAAGGGTTTTGGGATGAAGGAAAAGGTGATGTTTATGAATTTTGAAAGAAAACCTTACACCTTTCTTTTTATTTGTCGTACACTGTTTTAAAAGAATCGATATATAGAAATATTTATGACAAACTAATGCAAATAAAAAGGTGACCAATTCTTGAGGAATTGATTAATACACACCTTTAGGGTTAGTACACTATAAAATCAATAATTTTGATTTTCTAAGAAAGTGTATTTCGAAAAAAAAAATATATCAGGGGAAAAGTTATCAGAGGGGAATTTTTCCCCTCTGTCACCGTTTTCTCTTAACTACCCTCAAAATGTCATATAAACAGAGTTTTTGAATTTAAATTTGAAAATCTTTCCAGAATTAAGATGACTCTCTTTCTTTCTTCTTTTTTTTTAACGAGAAGAATAAAATTAACCTGGAAAGCTACGGGTGGTGGAATTACCTATGAACGTGCTACCTGTTAGTTAGACCTTCCTTTTGACATTTAATACAGAGTTGCGAGTTCGAACCTTACCAGTAGTACTTTCATTTTTTATTTCATCATTATTAAATACGTAAACTGTCATAGCTACAAATGAATAGACATTAAAAGACCAGAAGGCAAAGATCTACAATATTTGCACGTAGAGCCCAAGTGATAAAAGAACGTAGGACAGAACAGGTCTTCAAAAAAGAAGAAAAAAACTTGAAATTACTATTTTCGGGTCGTAGGTACTACAATTTTCCCTGTGAAATCCCCACTATTTTAACACAATGAAACTTGCATAATGGTTAATATTATCTTGAAAAAATTTTGTCCATTCAAAAGAAACATTAAAAAAAAAAAAATCTTGATGTTTTTTTTTTTAAAATATTTTTCAGCTTACGGAAATAATGAAATTAATAAACGAAAACAATGTTTACATTTTTTGCACCCGTTAAATCAATTGAAATTTAAATAGCCAAACAAGTTACGACTAGAGGCTTTTTTAAAAAATTCTATGAAAAATCATTAATGGTCCGATTTTTACGAATATACAATTTAAACAATATAGACAATATTAAAAAATAAAAACGATTATTTTTATTATTATTAAGTTGTAATTAATAAAAACTCTTTTTTTATTATAAAGTGAAGAAAGAAAAAAAATATTGAAAAAAATGAAAAACTTTTCTCGTATCGAAAATGAGCCATGGTCCAGGTTAAAAACGCGGTAAGGGTAACTTTTTTTTTATACTCTATTTTTTTCGATGCATATATCATGGGGAACGAGAAAAGTTAGGGTAAACGGACAAAGCCGCTTGTGTTTACCAAATAAGGGCATTTTTGAACGGGCGTACACCTGCACTATTTCTTGGCACTACCGTCCTTTTTTCTTTTAAGCCTACTTTCACTTTTAAATTATTCGGCCAAACATTTTCCCATTTCATTTATTTTTTAAATAAACCAGTCGTTGTCGTTTACTAAGCTTAGCTTAGTACAAAGTCAGGAGTATGGGACATCTAGTGAAAATCAAACTCACTAACATAGTGTCAAGCCAATTTTGTAGTTATCATATACTAGTCTTTAAGCGGGTGGTGTACTAGTTAGAGTCGTAGGAAATGGACTCGTCGACCAGAGTTCAATTTTGGAAGAGCCAGTTCGCATAGCGCTAATACCCTTGGGAAAGGTTATGAATCCAACCATTCTCCTCAGCTATAGGTAAAATAGCAGGGCAGATTGGGCTCTTTAACTTTGGTTAGGCAACCAGTCTAAGAGAATAAAAATTTTTGAATTCAAACTGGTTACAACTAGAATAAGTTCAGGTCTACTGAGTGATCTATTTCAATTTTTTTTAAATTAACTTAAGTTAGTTAAGCATGAAGCCAGAATTATGAGGTGTCCTATTCAGTTAGAATGCGAACTCATAATAATGACCTAGCCGCTTTTTTGTAACATTACATTACACTGGCCACCTTACCTCATATGGATTACACTAGGGATCTACCAATTTTGTCGTCTGCTAGGTTTTTAAAAACAAATTGAAATTAATTAAATCTATTATTTAAGGTCAAACTTTTGTGTAAAACGATAAGTAGTAACATAATGACCATCATTAAAAAAAAAGAAAAATATCATACATATGCAGTTTATTTTTAATAGATTTAAAACGATTTTTTTAGGTCAATTTCGACGCGATCCGCCATTAATGTTCTTTTTCAAGGGTTTTAAAGCGCTTGTTTACCATTTGAATGTAACATTCGTGATTGAAAAAAAAATTACCAAAAGTCAGGTAATTATCCGATTTTAATGAAATTTTCAGTATTGATTAATGAATTTTATAATGCATCAGTTATTTTATTTCAAAACTTTAATTTAGTATTTTTGCTATGAAAAATTAATATATAAAATTCATCTAAAATATGAAAAGCCTGATGTTAAGTTTAAAATGTTATATTTTTTTAGATTCTAAAAATAATATGTATTTAATGCAACCTTATTTTAATTACAGAACATTTTTTCTCCAGGGCTTAACAACAGTGCGTCGTTTGTGTTGATCCGCATTATCAATTTATTTATTCCTATATTGCATTGTTAAACTAAGACATTCATTCATTCTCATTACAATGAGTACTAATGCACAATAACGCGCAAGAAGATGATATCATTAGAATCGCTATTTTACGTATAAATAGCATTAGATGTCGGAAACTTCCCGAAATAGTCTACCACTAACACTAGGGTCTGAAAGGTTTCGAGTATTTCCATGAAATATAATGAATGTAATGCTTTTTATACATAATCTAATATATTTTTGCGCGCTATTAATGGCATAAGTACCAAGTAATGAAATGTAATGCTTTATATATGTATCTAATGATATTATCTTTTCGCGCTATTTCTGCATTAATTGTTATCCCATTAACCTGAAAAATAATTCAAGACTACAGTTCTATAAAAGATATTTACAATTTGTTAAGATTAACTTTTTGCCTACAAATTTCCCCAGCGGCCGTACAATTTTTTGGTATTTTTCACCTGTATGATTGGTATATTTGAAAATTCCTATCAATTCATCTCAGAACTTATTCTCTATTCAAATGAAGTCCTATTATTAAAGTATTCAGTGTAACATGTAAGCGACACGTGCGAGAGCCAAGTTAGTGCTTATGGTAGGATGGCAGTGGTGGAAGGACCGTTGCGTACAGTTAAAGTAAGCAAAAAGAACCAGTAACAGAAGTATTTGGAGGGGAGGGGCAACAAAATATTTGAATTTGGTCTTAAGTTTCAAAGGCCGCCAACATGGTTTGTGGCAGTACATTAACATTCCAGTAACCTCTAGATTGGAAGAAACAGGGCTGAACTTTGCACAAAGGTGTCAAAATTTAGGGTGACCAGAAAAACAGAACTGACAATTTTGTAATAAAACTTAAATTCTAACTATGGGGGTCTGGGGTTAGGGTTTTTAAGGTTAGGATTTAGGATTGTGGTTTAGGGTTGTTTAATGGGAAAATGAATAAATAATTTGGGTTCTGTTTTTTCTGGGTCACACTAATTTTGACACTTTGTTGCAAGTTCAGGCGAAAACAGTAAGGTTTTGTGATAATAGTGGAACGTCTGTGTGACAAATGAAAGAACGTTTTCATCTTATTTCTAATGTTAAAACCATTAAAATATTTAAAATGTAAAAATTGTGGAGATGGGGCCCTGTGATTTCAACAAAGAGGTATAGTGAATAACGCCATTGACAAGGTTTTGAATCAAATGTTGACATTAACAGAGTATTAAGCGTTATCTAAAGACATCATAAATCAATTCAATGGATATTACATCTTTGAGAAGGGGGTGATTGACGCTATGCAGTCTTACAAAACTATTAGCGCCTTGTTGTTTTTATGCCAAACTCTTAAACGAGCCTAAAAAGTTAATAATGGTATATTTCCCTACCCAGCTTTAAAAGAGTCAACTGAAGTCGAGAGAGGGAAGAGAAGCCGAAACTTGAGGAATTAATAGAAAAGTTGGAAGGAGGGTGGAGATGAAAATTGCCATGATTGAGCATAAGGTGGGAAAAGGAGACGGGGAATTGCTCATTCCCGTCCTTATTCCTGCTTCCCTACTAACCCTGGCATCCTTATTCAACTTTGTGTTTACTACGACTATCAACAACAACAATTCCACTAATTTTGTTTCCCTTTTCTTTCTAATAAATTTAAACAACGAATAACTGGTTGTCTCCCCGAAAAAAAAAAATGTCTTTTCTCTTCATTCATAAATTCTTTTTGTCAATCTAAAAATAGGCGGCGGTAGGGAACAGATTAAAGATTTTTTTTAAATTAAAAAAAAAAAAAGAAAAGAATTATGTTCAACACACAAAGTTATTTTCATTCATGTTTTTATTCAGACATTCGTCGACGTAAATGCATCAGTTCATTCATAAAGAAATATAAAGAAAGCACAATTTTAGATTTGAGTTTCTTTTTGTTAGGTCTTTCTTCTGTCAAAAGGAAATGGAAGGGCAGGGATTGTTCTACTCTCTTAAGTTCTGTTTCCTGATGATTTTAATTAATTAAATGAAAATAAAAAAAAAAAAAAGAGAAGTTTAAATTATGTTTTAAATGTCCAAAAAGCAACTTGCTGGGTATTGTTTTTTTTTTTTTAATTTAGTTATTTTGTTCATTACATCATCAGTATAGAATTGCACTTTTAGCTTAGACCAGTCAATAGGTATAAAACCTAATTTTGCATAAAAATTCTACAAATAAAATTAAAATAAAATAATCTAAATGATAAATATTCTCTCTCCTTCCATATACACTGGAATAAAATAAGAATAATAAAATATAAAATACTCCAACTAAACAAATTTAAACAGACATAACTAATTATTCAATTTAATAAATTTTACAGTAAACTTGACAATTTCTTTAAATAGTTTCTAGTTAAGATTGACATTTTCATCTTTTCATTGATTAATTTAATAGTTTACTTAGTAGTAAATGTTATTAACAAAATCCAAAATAAGGTGAATGAATCTATAACAGAATTTATTTCAATGGGGAATTATCTTTAAGCATGTATGTGGGGGGGGGGGGGGCACTTCATATAGGTGAAGTTTACTTAAACAAAGAGATGTTTTTTAAAACAATTCTCAGGCATAAATTTTTTTTACTTTTTTTTTTTTTTTCCAAATTAAAATTAGAAAAGGGAAAGATTACTTAGGAAATTGAACAAAACTGGAAAATCAAGTAAAATATTGCTTTTCTTTAAAAGTTTTAATTTTATTCTTTATTTTATTTTATTTTTATTACATTCATCATTAGATGCCTTTTAATTTTCACACTCAGCACAAAAATATTCTTAGTCAAGTCTTCCAGGTGGACAAAAGACAAAAAAAAAAAAGCACACTGACTCAAGGGGTGGTAACTAGTTTGAACTAATTCAGAGCGGTTTAAAGTTCAAGCCTAGTTAAAACCTATGGAAAATAAGGGTTAAAGCCGAAATTTAGAATCGAACAAAACAAGCCTTTTTCGTTTGACGTTTAGAAAATAATGGCTTTATTTTTGGTTTATTTCTTTGAAAATACAATGGGTAGTAGATTTGAGTTTTTTAGGGGGGTGGGGTACAGGGGTATCATCGAAATTGTTTATTTACGTGGCATTTATTTATTTGTGAGATTTATTAAAGGGTCTGGAACACAAGTAAAATTCTAATTTGTATTTACTTTAAATAAGTTAGATTTGCGGCGTCAGTAACTAAACTAGGAGTTTTATTTTTATCAAAATTGTCTTACATTGCAAAGAGAAAAAATAAATCAAAAATTAAAATTAGAATTAAAAAATAAAAAGATAGATAGACAGATAGAGAGAGAAAGAAAGAAGAAAAATATCATTCAATTTTGCAATTTGTTCGTTTTTTGTTTTTTGTAGGTTTTTTTTTTTTTCGTTTTGGAGGGGCAGTAAATTTTTTAAATTTTTTAATTAAAAAACTTTCTGGTTTGGTTAAATATGAACTAATTAATTTGACACCCATGAAGAATCTTTTTTAGATGAGCCATTTGAATGAAACTGGAAACGAAAGAGAAAAATGCACACGTTTTTTAAAATGAAATAAAAAAATAAAAAATAATTCCCCCCCCCAACACACACACACAAACTTTGGGATGAATGAAAATTCTTCTCTAGGCTCCAAGAAGAGCAACAACATTGGAAAACTGAAGAAAAATTATTGATAGAAAAAGAACAATTTGATGAATAAAAACAATAGGACTTTCATAGTGGCTCAAATAATAAAATTAAAAGAGGGAGGTCTATTTTTGTTTCCCTGTCACAACCCCCACCAAACTTATGAGATGAATGGGATAATAATACAGAGGGGGGATGAAATTAAGTTTACGAAAAATAATGATATGGCATCTTTTACTCTTACAATCACATCAAATATATATTATACACACTGGACATCCTAAAATATAAAAATAAAGATAAAAATTAAATTCGTAGATATGAGAAAAAATTAGGAGTAAAATATAAAAATAGTTCAAGTTTTTTGTCGGGAAGAATTCGTTGATATTTGAGGGAGGAAGTAAATTTGTAAATATTCGCTTGAAATTATTTGCTGTACTTTTTCTTTCGTAAATAATAAAGAATCACTCGAAGATAAAATTGAAAATTCCCATTCAATTTAAAGACTCTTTCAAAAACTCAAGAGAAATTAAAAAAACAAAAAGAAAGAAAAGAAAAGATAGAAGAAAAAAATGTGTCTTTTCTTTTAAGAACAAACACAATAAAAGAAATAATAATAAAGAAAATAAAAGAAAATTAATAAAGAAAAAAAAAAAGAAAATGATTACCAAATCAAAATAGCGGGATACAAAAGGACCCAGCAGTCAACAGAATATTTATAGTTAAACCCCAGTCATTCCATTTGTAGATTCCTTTTATCTCCTTGGTTAAAATAAGGACGCAGAGTAAATATTTTGCTTTTTCTACTTCGTGTGTCCTATCAATTTAATACGTCCTGAGGAAGCTAAGGGTTCAATTTTTGGCATAGGTGCACAAATATTTACTCGTCTTATTTTATACAACGAGAATAAAAGGATTATTCTTGTACAATGAATGACTGGGTTACTAAATAATATTTCTGTTGACTGTGGGGTCTCTTTTGTAGGTCCGTATTTTGGTTTTTGGTAGTCTTTTCTTTTTTTTTTTTTTATTATTTTCTTTTATTTTTCTTTATTATTATTTTCTTTTATTGTTGTTTGTTTCTTAAAAGACAAAGACTTAATTTTTTTTTTCTTTCTATCTTTTCTTTTCTTCTTTTGTTTTTTTAATTTTCTTTGAGTTTTGATAGGAGTCTTTAAATTGAATGGAATTTTTCAATTTTATTTCGAGTGATTCTTTTATTTTATTACGAAAGAAAAAGTACAGCAATAATTTCAAGTGCGAATATTTACAATTTTTACTTCTCCTCAAATATCAACGATTCTTCGACAAAAAACTTGAAACTATTTTTATATTTTACTCCTAATTTTTTTTCTCACTATCTACGATTTAATTTTTTTATTCTTTATTTATTTATTTAGGAATGTCAGTGTGTATTATATTATTTGCATTGTGGATTTGTAGAGTAATAGATGATAATTCATATATTTTTCGTAAACCTTAATTTCATCCCTCTGTATTATTTATCCATTCATCTATAAGTTGGGTGGGGGTTTGTGACGGGAAACAAATAGACTGCTCTTTATTTTTATTTATTTGAGCCACTTGAAAGTCCTATTGGTTTTTATATATTGTTCTTTTTCTATCATAATTTTCTTCGTTTTTCATGTGTGGTTGCTGCTTCTTGGAGGCTAGAGAGAATTTTCTTATCCCAACATGTTTGTGGTGTGTGTGGTGTGGGGGGGGGAATTATTTTTTTATTTTTTTTATTCATTTTTAAAAAACCGTGTTGCATTTTTCTCTTTCGTTTTCCCAGTTTATTCAAATGGCTTCATTGAAAAGATTTCTTCATGGGTGTCAAAATTAATTGAGTTATATTTAACAACAGAAAGTTTTTTAATTAAAAAATTTAAAAAAATTTTACTGCCCTCCAAAACGAAAAAAAAAAAAAACCTACAAAAAACAAAACGAACAAAATGCAAATTGAATGGATATTTTTCTTTCTTTTTCTCTCTTATCTGTCTATCCTATCTTTTTATTTTTAATTCTAATTTTAATTTTTGATTTATTTTTTTTCTCTTTGCAATGTAAGACAATTTTGATAAAGATAAACTTAGTTTAGTTGCCTCCCCCCCCCCTTCCTCCTGAGCCGCAAATCTACTTATTTTAAAGTAAATACAAATTAGAATTTTACTTGTGTTCTAGACGCCTTTAATAATTCACAAATAAATTAATGCACGGTAAATAAACAATTTGATGATACCCCTGTACCACCCCACTAAAAAATCAAATGTACTACCATTGTATTTTCAAAGATAATAACAAAAATAAAGCCATTATTTTCTTAAACGTCAAACGAAAAAGGCGTTTGTTTTTGTCGATTCTAAATTTGCGCTTTAACCTTAATTTTCATAGGTTTTAACTAGGCTTGAAACTTTAACCGCTGAATTAGTTTAAACTGTTACCCCCTTGAGTCGAGTGGTTGCTTTTTTTTTTTTTGGTCTTTTTGTAGCCTGAAGACTTGACTAGGAATTATTTTTGTGCTTGAGTGTGGAATTAAAAGTGATTCTAATGATTGATGTAATAAAAATAAATAAAATAAAGAAATAAAATTAAAACTTTTAAAGAAAAGCAATATTTTACTTGAATTTTCAGTTTTTGTTAATTTCCTAAGTAAGTCTTTCCCTTTTCTAATTTTAATGTGAAAAACGATAAAAAAAAGGTAAAAGAATTTTCTGCGTGAGAATTGTTTTAAAAAATCTTTTGTTTAAGTAACTTACCTATATGAAGTGCCCCCCCCCACATACATGCTTAAAAGATAATTCCCGATTGAATCAATTCTGTTATAGATTATTCACCTTATTTTGAATGGTTTTGGCTTTAATAAATTTATCTAAGTAACTATTAAATTAATCAATGAAAGATTAAAATGTCATCTTAATAGAAACTTTAAAGAATTGTATGTTAGTGTAATTTATTGAAATTGAATAATTAGTTTATGTCTGTTAAATTTGTTTAGTTTGGAGTATTTATTTTTATTATTCTTATTTTAATTTCCAGTTGTATATGGGAGAGAGAGAATATTTTTATCTTTTAGATTATTTTAATTTTAATTTTATTGTAGAATTTTTATGCAAATTAGGTATACCTATTGACTGGGTCTTGAAGTAAAAGTGCATTCTGAATAGCTGATGATGTAATGATACAATAACTAAATAAAAAAAAAGTAATACCAGAAGTTGCTGTTTTGGACATTTTAAACCATAATTTAAAACTTCTTTTTTTTTTTTTTTATTTCATTTTAATTTAAAGTTAAAATCATTCAGGAAAGACAGAACTTTTAAGGTAGAGTAGAAAAATGCTTCCCTTCCTTTCTTTTTGACCAGAAGAAAGACTATCAAAAAGAAACTCAAATCTAAAATTGTGTGCTTCTTTATATTCTTTTATGAATGAACTGATGCATTTACGTGGACGGAATGTCTGAATAAAAAATGAATAAAATAATTTTGTGTGTTGAACATGAATTCTTTTTCTTTTTTTTTTTTTTTTTAATTTAAAAAAAATTTTAAGCTGTTTCCTCCGCGCTTTATTTTTAGATTGACCAAAGAAATTTATTTGATGAAGAGAAAAGAATTTTTTTTTTCGGGGAGACAGCAGTTATTCGTTGTTTAACTTTTTTAAGAAAGAAAAGGGAAGAGGCTAAAATTAGTGGAATTGTTGTTTGTTTTGATGAGGGTAGTGAAACACAAAGGTGAATAATGGGTTATGCAGGGTAGGGTAGGGAAGGGCAGGAATAAGGGACGGGATGAAGCAATTCCCCGTCTTCCTTTTCCACTTGATGCTCGATAATGGCATTTTCATTCCACTCCTCCAACTTTTTATTAATTCGCTCAAGTTTCGGCTTTCTCTTCCTCTCTGCGATATCGAGGTTTGATCTTTTAAGCTGGGTATTGGGGAAGATATACCATTATTAACTTTTTAGGGGGCTCGGTTTAAGAGTTTTGGCCTAAGACAAACAGGCGTAATGTTTTTGTATAAGACTGTAATTGCGTCAATCCCCTGTCAAGATGTAATATCCATTGAATTGATTTGATGATGTCTTTAGATAAGCTTATTCTGTTAATGTCAACATTTGATTCAAAGACTTGTCAATGGCGTTATTCACTATAACCTCTTTGTTGAAATCACCAGGGCCCATGCTCCAATTTTTACCATTTTAAATTATTTTTGAATGGTTTTAGACTTAGAAATAAGATGAAACGTTCTTTCATTTGTCACACAGACGTTCCACTATTTATCAGCAAAACTTATGTTTTGGCTGATTGCAGCAAAGGTGTCAAAATTAGTGAGGGGGGGGGGAAAAAAGGGGGGGGGGGGGGGGGGGGGGGGGGGGGGGGGGGGGGGGGGGGGGGGGGGGGGGGGGGGGGGGGGGGGGGGGGGGGGGGGGGGGGGGAAAAAAGGGGGGGGGGGGGGGGGGGGGGGGGGGGGGGGGGGGGGGGGGGGGGGGGGGGGGGGGGGGGGGGGGGGGGGGGGGGGGGGGGGGGGGGGGGGGGGGGGGGGGGGGGGGGGGGAAAAAAAAGGGGGGGGGGGGGGGGGGGGGGGGGGGGGGGGGGGGGGGGGGGGGGGGGGGGGGGGGGGGGGAGGGGGGGGGGGGGGGGGGGGGGGGGGGGGGGGGGGGGGGGGGGGGGGGGGGGGGGGGGGGGGGGGGGGGGGGGGGGGGGGGGGGGGGGGGGGGGGGGGGGGGGGGGGGTGACCAGAAAAAACAGAGAAATTATTATTCATTTTCCATTAAACTAACCCTAAACCACAATCCTTAATCCTAACTTAAACGCTAACCAAGACCGCCATAGTTTAGATTAAGTTTTATTAAAAATTTGTGATGTTCTGTTTTTTCTGGGTTACTATATTTTTGACACTTTGTGCAAGTTCAGGCTGCGTTTTCTTCCAATCTAGAGGTTACTGGGAATGTTTAATGTATTGCAAAACGATGTTGGCGGCTTTGATAACTTAAGACCAAAATTCTAAATTTTGTTGCCTCCCTCAAATACTTCTGTAGCGGTCTTTTTGGTTACTTTAACCTGTACGCAACGGTCTTTACCACCATGCCATGCCTACATAAGCAGCTTATGTGGCTCTCGCACGTGTGCTTGTTTACACTGGAATACTTTATAATAGGACTTGCATTTGAACTGAGAAATAGTTCTGAGATGTATTGATAGTGATTTTAAATATACCATCATACAGGTGAAAAATAGCAAGAAAATTTGGTACGGCCGCTGGGGAAATTTGGTTAGGCAAAAAGTTAGATCCTTAACAAATTTGTTAAATATTTTTAATAGATACTGTAGCTTGAATTATTTTTTCGAGGTTAATGTGGATAACATTAATCAAAGAAAAAATAGCGCGCAAAGATAATATCATTAGATTTACATATAAAGCATTACATTTCATTACTTGGTATTATGCCGAATAGCGCGCAAAATATATTGATTTATGTATAAAAAGCATTACATTTCATTATATTTTCATGGAATACTGGAAACCTTTCAGAGCTAGTGTTAGTGGTTAGACCTATTTCGGGAAGTTTCCGACATGCTAATGCTATTTATACGTAAATGCGATTTCTAATGATATCATCTCTTGCGCGTTATTGTGCTATTAGTACTCTTGTAATGGAATGAATGATGTTTAGTTTAACAATGCAATAGTAGAATAAATAAATTGATATATGCGGATCAACACAACGACGCACTGTTTTTTAGAGCCTGGAGAAAAAAATGTTTGTATAAAATAAGGTTTGCATTAAATAGATTTTATTTTAGAATCTAAAAAATATAACTTTTAAACTTAACATCAAGGTTTTCTATTTTAGTATGAATTTTATATATTAATTTTTTTCATAGCAAAAATACTAAATTAAGTTTTGAATAAAATAACTGATGCATTATAAATTATTAATCAATACTGAAAATTTCATTAAAATCGGTAATTACGACTTTTTGGTAAATTTTTTTTCAATCACGAATGTTACATTCAAATGGTAAACAAGCGCTTTTAAAACCCTTGAAAAAGACATTAATGGCGGATCGGTCGACATTGACCTAAAAACTCGTTTTAAATCTATTAAAATAATAACTGCATATGTGATGATATTTTTCTTTTTTTTTTAATGATGGTATTATGGTTACTACTTATCGTTTTACACAAAAGTTTGACTTAATATAGATTTAATTAATTTCAATTTGTTTTTAAAAACCTAGCAGACGACAAAATTGGGTATCCCTAGTGTAATCCATATGAGGTAAGGTGGCCAGTGTAATGTAATGGTTACAAAAAGCGGGCTAGGTCATTATTAGTGAGTTCGATTCTAACTGAATAGACACCTCATAATTCTGGCTTCATGCTTAACTAACTTAAGTTAATTTAAAAAAAATTGAAATAGATCACTCAGTAGACCTGAACTTATTCTAGTTGTAACCAGGTTTGAATTCAGAATTTTTATTCTCTTAGACTGGTTGCCTAACCAAAGTTAAAGAGCCCAATCTGCCCTGCTATTTTACCTATAGCTGGAGGGAGAATGGTTGGATTCATACCTTTCCCAAGGGTATTAGCGCTATGCGAACTGGCTTCTTCCAAGAATTGAACTCTGGTCGACGAGTCCATTTCCTACGACTCTAACTAGTAAACCACCGCGCTTAAGACTAGTATATGATAACTACAAATTGGGCTTGGACACTATGTTAGTGAGTTTGATTTTCACTAGATGTCCCATACTCCTGACTTTGTACTAAGCTAAGCTTAGTAAACGAACGACTGGTTTATTTAAAATAAATGAAATGGGAAAATGTTTGGCCGAATAATTTAAAAGTGAAAGTAGGCTTAAAGAAAAAAGGACGGTAGTGCCAAGAAATAGTGCAGGTGTACGCCCGTTCAAAAAATGCCCTTATTTGGTAAACACAGCGGCTTTGGTCCGTTTACCCTAACTTTTCTCGTTCCCCAATGATATATGCATCGAAAAAATAGAGTATAAAAAAAGTTACCCTTACCGCGTTTTTAACCTGGACCATGGCTCATTTTCGAGTACGAGAAAAGTTTTTTCATTTTTTTCAATATTTTTTTTTCTTTCTTCACTTTTGATAATAAAAAAAAGAGTTTTTATTAATTACAACGTTAATAATAATAAAAATAATCGTTTTTATTTTTTAGATATTGTCTATATTGTTTAAATTGTATATTTTCGTAAAAATCGGACCATTAATTGATTTTTCATAGAATTTTTTTAAAAAGCCTCTAGTCGTAACTTGTTTTGGCTATGTTAAATTTCAATTGATTTAACGGTGCAAAAATGTAAACATTGTTTTCGTTATAATTTTCATTATTTCCGTAAGCTGAAAAATATTTAAAAAAAAAAAACATCAAGAGTTTTTTTTTTTTAATGTTTCTTTGAATGGACAAAAATTTTTCAAGATAATATTAACCATTATGCAAGTTTCATTGTGTTTAAATAGTGGGGGGATTTCACAGGGAAAATTGGTAGTACCTACGACCCGAAAATAGTAATTTCAAGTTTTTTTTCTTCTTTTTTGAAAGACCTGTTCTGTCCTACGTTCTTTTATCACTTGGGCTCTACGTGCAAATATTGTAGATCTTTGCCTTCTGGTCTTTTAATGTCTATTCATTTGTAGCTATGACAGTTTACGTATTTAATAATGATGAAATAAAAATGAAAGGTACTACTGGTAAGGTTCGAACTCGCAACTCTGTATTAATGTCAAGAAGGGAAGGGTCTAACTAACAGGGTAGCACGGTTCATAGGTAATTCCAACCCGTAGCTTTCCAGGTTATTTTATTCTTCTCGTTAAAAAAAAAGAGGAAAGAAAGAGAGTCGTCTTAAATTCTGGAAGATTTTCAAATTTAAATTCAAAAACTCGTGTTTTATATGACATTTTGAGGGGTAGTTAAGAGAAACGGTGACAGAGGGAAAAATTCCCCTCTGATAACTTTTCCCCTGATATATTTTTTTTTTCGAAATACACTTCTTTAGAAAATCAAAATTATTGATTTTTATAGTGTACTAACCCTAAAGGTGTGTATTAATCAATCCTCAAGATTGGTCACCTTTTATTTGATTAGTTTGTCATAAATATTTCTATATATCGATTCTTTTAAACAGTGTACGACAATAAAAAGAAAGGTGTAAGGTTTTTCCAAAATCATAAACATCACCTTTTCCTTTCATCCCAAACCCTCTGTGGAATATTCTGTGTTTTTTTTTTAAACCAAGAAAATAACGTCTACCTTCACGGATTTTACAAACTTTTATTTTATATCTCTGGTGAGTATAAGTTTGCTGGTAACGAGCCGTAAAGGTATTTGTTTAGTTTTTATTTAATTCTTGGTTTTATTTAAAGAAAGGGGTCAGTTTCTGTGTTTTGTTTTAATTCATTAAGTGCTACGGACGAAAAGGTAAATATTTTTCTCTCTTTTTGAAAGGGACATAAGTGCGCCGAAAAAACCACTTGTCCTGTGTTTTTAGTCTTTTTCTTTGTGTAAAAATCGGCACAAATCAACGAGCCTCACCAACCTGGCTTTGCTGAGATTAATATCGAAACCTCCTGGCCTTTCAGTTCAATGTTTGATCTCAAAGTTTACTATCATGGATAGTATTTTTGTCTCTGTGATAGTGACTGCGTGGATATTTATTGCTGGTATATATTACTTTTTTTTAACCTGACTTATATTCTGAATGTGTATTTTAAGGAAGTGAATAAGAAAATGACCCCAAATGGCCTTAGAAAATTTAATTAAAAAAAAAAGGTGTATTCATTTAAGATTAATGAAGAATTCATGTAAACAAAAACGACTTTTATTTATTTTTTTTATTTATATTTTTATTTCATAACCGTAAACCTAGAAAAACGGCACATAATAACGGGATTTTTATTAGAGCAATATACTTAGAATGTCCTAATTTAGAAAATAAAGCAATTTCCTGCCTAATATTCAATTTCCTGTCTAATTTTCAATTTTGATAATTCCGTGGGGTCTGCGTCCGCACCGAACGTCATTTTTATTTTATTTTATATATATTTTTTAACATTCAAAATATCTCGATATAACTGAGTTGGAGATAACTATAAAATGCTAATTAGAATCCTCCAATCTTTTTGAGAAGCACCAATATCATCATGGCCCGCGTTTACGACGAGAACCCAACTGGTTTTACGGATGGTCTAGTCAGTTCTTACTTTAACCCTTCTCTTTTTCTGTAAGGAGGAATCGTGTGTCTTGAGAAATATTCTATCTTGTATAAAATACATTTTACTCATTTTTTTAAAAACATTTTTTATTCATTTATTAAATTCCATAAAATAGAAATGAAAAAAAAAATATTGATAAATTTCAAAGTTGATATTTGAAAATATCAACTTTGTAATTCATTAAGAAAAAAATTAAACCTGGGAACCAGTGTGTTTATGTATAGAAAAGAAAACACGGAGTTTTTGGAATACTTCGGGTTTTTCTACATACTGTCGGATTTAATTCTCTATTTTACTCCCATATATATATATATATATATATATATATATATATATATGATACATTGTTTATTGAGGAGAAAACTAACAATATTTTGTGTGTATCAAATTGATTTGTGCAGTGAAACGAAAAATGTAGTCATTTCTGGGGTATTTTTGTCCGTTATTAGGTTAATGTGTGTGTGCACCGGCTTTGAAAGTAGGTCAATGTGTGTATCATTGCATGTGATTGTGTGTTGGCTCTAATTTATGCATCAGTTTATGTCAACACCTGTGTATGTGTGTGTATTATTGTTGTAGTAAGGTGGTTTCATTCACTTTTTTATTTACTCTCTTGCACAGTTTACACATTAAAGGAAGGGTGAGGGCCATGAATTTGACCGGCCTCTGGAAAGGAATATTGCTTAGATACAAATTCTTATTTAGAGATGTTTCCTAAAAAAATAATTAATAAATAGATAAAAAA